>PVIH01002927.1:0-152777 GCA_004025045.1 Sigmodon hispidus
CCCAGCCTAGATGCAGCATCCAAGAGCAGGAACTATACCTTGTTTTCTCTGCCTGACCAAGCCTAGAATATTTGCTGAATCAATAAATCTACTTCAAAACAGTAGAACATTTTCTACTTCCTTGATATTGAAGGATATGTGAGAATCTTTAGATTTCCTCTACAGTAATCTGGAAACCACCTGTAATTGCCAATCAATACCAAGATCACATTCCTCTATCACTGTTCTCATTGAAGGGAGTGCATTCACTACTTTTGCTTTGAAATCTGAAAAATGCCACAAATAATGTAAGCTTATCCATTCCTTCTCAAAACCAGTGTAGATACATAGCATGCCCTAACTTCAAATGTTTTAAACTTAGCAACCATTTTACTTACTTACGGGCCCTTTAGTAGTCTCATGTCTCAATAGGAATTTCAAATACATTCTGTATCTGTTAAATAGCTAAACTGACAGAAGCTACTATTATTAATTAGAAATGCAACTACCTGGATTTAATTCTATGCTGTAGCATTTATTATCTGTGAGACATTTACAGACATGGTATTAATTCTGTCTCAGAGCCCATATTTCTATCCTGTCTTATGAATATAATAATATCTACCTCATGGAGTTCTCTGAATATATGAAAACTGTTTCACAAGCTGATAAGCTCAGTTACTGAGTGCCCCACAGTGGTTATTAAAATAAGAAAATAACTAGGTTGGCCCCATTCAGGCCTGGATCTGTGGATGACACAGATGGTTCCCCCCCAAGCTTTTTATCTGGAGGGGGGCAAATCAGCCAGGACACAAATAACGACACTGAGACTTATTAATTATGAAAGCTCAGCCACTTGCCGGAACTTGTCCCGCCAGCTCTTATAACTTAGCCTGCTTTTATTAATCTACATTCTACGTGGCTCCGTTAACCTCTATCTGTACCATCTATTTGACCTCTTCAGCGTCTCCCTAGCATAATTTAAATACCTAGATTCTTCTTCCTCCTTGTCCTCTCTCTCCCTCCCACCCTCCTTCTCTCTCTCTCTGAAAATCCCACCTCTTCTCTCCTTTCTAGCTATTGGCCATTCAGCTCTTTATTATACCAATCACACATCTTTATTACACATCTTCACACAGTGTACAACACCTGGGATCACAAGAGTGGGATAGCTAGCCCTAACCTTCACCAGCAGCAGCACTTGAGAGAGCAGGCTGTGCTTCCTATCTAGGCAGCACATGAGAGCTGGCCCTATTGTTGGGGGTGTAAGAGACCTTTTACTACTTTTGGTACTAGTTTCAGAGTCAGGGCACGTCTCCTTGGTTCTGGATTAAGAGATAAAGTGTTTCTTTCACTAGCTCTGGTTTCAGGGCTAGGGTGGATTTCTTTGGATAGCCCCTTTCCTTACACCTATAGATCTGAAACAGCAGGATCTCCATGCCACAGGAAAACACCAGGATATCCAAGAGGAGCCCCAGGGAGATCCTGTAATGGTGTAGCAGAAACCACAGGACTTGAGCCAGACCAAGTAACTCAAGCAATGAACACTTGCAAGTAAATATGGACAAAAAAGTAAGCTATGTGACCCAATGGGCCATACTACAGCTTCCACAAGATTCTTCTGTTTTGTTTTGTTTTTAGTTTTTCTTTTAACTTTGATTTTGATGTGAGGGGGAGGTTGCAAGAGCAAAGGGCAGGTGCAAGGAGATGGAGATAAAGTAGAATCAATGCATGACTTTTAATTCACTAAGAATCAATAAAAGTTGAAAAAAAAAAGATGTGAGCAAATGTCATAGCCAACCGAGAGACCATAGAACAGTGTCTTATCTCGAATAACTAGTTAGGTGGGTGATTTGAGAATATGAGAATATATAGACTCATATATTGAATAGTGTAATTAGTAGAACTGTTTGGGAAGGATTCAGAAGTGTGGCCTTGGTATCACCAAGGAAAAGTTTCCCACCATCCCCAGTATACTCTCTGCTGTTTGTGAATCAGATGTGAGCTCTTCGCTGCCTCTCAAACACCATGCCTTCATGCCCACAGCCATACTGGGGATGGACTATTACCCTAGAACTGTTAGCCCCAATTAAACCCCCCTTTTTCCTTCAAAGTTGCCTTGGAAGTGGTATTTTATCATAGCAATAGAAAGGTACCTGAGACACTAAGCATAGTGGTACAACCTCTAGCAACAGAATTTGGGAGATGGTGTGCATTGTTAATATTTGTCCCTCCTACTGGTTTAACAAAATGCTGATTGGCCAGAAGGCAGACCAGAAGTGTGGGCAGAGCTAAGAAAACTCTGGGAACAGTAAGAGCAGAGCAAAGACAACAGCAGAGACCTGAGCAGATGCAGCAGAAAGATACTGCCCTGAGGAAAGGTACCAAGCCACATGACCAAACAGATTAATGGGAATAGATTAAGATGAAAGAGCTAGCTAGCAATATGTCTGAGCCACAGGTCAATCAGCATAAAATCAATATAAGCCTTGGGGTTAAGCGGCAGCAGGGCTGAGAGTGGGTCCGAACCTCTGGGCTAGGCCAGAAAGTCTGGGCCAGAAACTTCTTATTACAATGAAGGCAAAGGATCAGGAGTTCAAGACTATTCTCAGGAACATTAGACCCACATCCAACCCTCAAAAATAAACAAACAAAATCAACCTAGAAACAAGTACTTCTGAAAACCATCTAATATCTTTTAATTTTGCTTATGTATTTTTAGCTTCACAAACCTAAGGTTACGTACAGAATGGAGAAGTAGCAATGTGGCTGAATCTAGATTAACAGAAACTTAATTTAAGTTATAAGAGCTAGTTGGAAACAAGCCTAAGCCAAAGGCTACACTTTCATAGTTGATATTAAAGTCTCCACGTCAGTATTTGGGGAGGTGTCAGTCCCAAAAGAAAGGGCAGCTATAGTCTAGTGCAGTGAATGGGATGGTGTTTCTGTGCTCAGGTCAGGCTTCCAGTTGCAGAAGCTGGCGAGTGTGAGGGGAAGAGTAGGCTAAAGACAGAAAACACAGGGGCAGAGATCACGATCTTCAAAACAAGCTCAAAGAGAGTGAAAAGGAGCCACTGAAAGCCGCACAGAATGGTGTACAGCTATTAGAGATGCAAACAGAAGCAACTGGAAAAATGTCACAAAGAAATGGTGTCCATGAATGAATTTATAACCAAAAGAGTATGCACTTCAAAGAGAAGCTGAGCTTAAGTGTTGAGTGGCAGAGTCTGAGCTGTGAATGTGAAGTTATCAAACAACGGAACACGCAGCTGGAACAGTTAGAAATGCAGCTAACAGAAGCCATTGACAGGAAGGGAATGACCTGGACAATGACATAAAACTATGAGCAGAATTAGATGAAGCAAGGCTCAGAGAACATCAGCTGGAGCAGAAGCTGGATCACCAGGACTTCTCACTCAAAGATCGGAAGAACCCCGGCTAATGTCTGGGCATGTCTTCAGAGGTGGTGGCTCTTCAGAATGAGCTAACGGAAATGGAAGGTGTGACGACTGTCCTCAAAGAAGACTGCAGTGCAGACAACAGCATCTAGAATCCCCTACTTCATTAGGAAGACCCACTTGAAGAAGAGAGAGACAGACACACTGTCTTACTCCAGTGCCTTAGGGAGAACTCGCACAACCAAGACCTTTAGGTGCAGCTGGGTCAGCGCTACACAAGCCCTGGATCCCAGAAGTGACTGAAATTCTGTTTGCGGAGGTGGAGGACTGAAGGGGTCAATGAAACACCCGCTCAACTTCATGAAAGTCAGGTATCAGTCACTGGAGAAGCGAACTGTGTTCACCAGAGGGCAGAGGAAAAGGATGAAATTAACAGATCTCTACACTGCTGAGGAGAAAGAGTCTCAAACTGAATCTGAACAGTAGGAGCAGTTATCTGCAATGTTGGAACAGCACAACTGCTGTATTAGGTTTCTGGTCCAGCCTAGCCAGCCTAGCCCTGTGGCCTGGATCTGCAGACCAGGCAGACTCGCAGTCCCACAGTGACACACAGATGCTTGTATTATTTTTTATTATTTTTATGCTGTTGACCTGGGGCCCAGGGATATAGCTTGCTAACATTTTACCCTTAAACTAACCCATTATTCTTATCCTATTCTGCCATGCATCTTGGTACTTTTTCTTAGAGCAGCATTTCAGCTTCTTTCTTCTGTGTCTGTCTGTGGCATCTCTGCAGCATCTGTGCCTGTTCTGATATGTTTCCAGAGTTTCTTAGTCTGGTAGCCCTGCCCACACTTCCTGTCTGCCTTCAGCCAATCAGTGTTTTTATTAAACTAGCAAGCAGGAGAATTATTTACACTGGAACAGATTACAATCCTACTACACAGAACAGTGAAATAAAACACCTTTTTAGGTAAAATCAATAATCTGGAAATCTAAGAATTTATAAAAGTATGGAATCTAAGCCTTCCACATCAGACGACCTTTGTGCTCTAGAAGACAACACCTATTACACAGACTTACTTCAGCTAAGCTTGCCAAGTTAAACAGAGGAAATGAAAACGCAAAAGGCAAACTGTCCATAGAGGTTGAAGGCACACTTGAGAGCCAGCACATCTTGAATTTTAGTGGAAACTTTGCAGATGAAAGATGCTGTGGTAGTATGTTGTGTATCAAATAAAGCTTGCCTGAAGATCAGAGGACAGAGTAAGCCATAGAGGTCAGGCAGTGGTGGCACATACCTTTAATCTCAACACTAGATAGGTTGAAGCACGAAGTGATATGGCTGGCAGAGGAATGAATATAAGGCAGGATATAGGAGTCTGCTCCCCTTTTCAGTCTGAGTATTTGTAGAAACAGGATCTACCTTTTTCCGCCTGAAGATATAGTAGGAATGAGAAATGGCCTTGGCTTGATCCTCTGTCTCTCTGATCTTTCAGCATTACCCCAATAGGTTTTTATTGTAAGATCAATTAGGATTTGTGCAACAAGATCCCTGTAGCCTTCACAAGGTGTGAACTAAGAGCTAAGCTGGATGACCTAAAGTTGAATTATGAATCATAAGAGAAAATAGAAGTAGGTGTGGTATGCTGCCATTGGATATGACTGCCCTAGAAGAAAGAAACACCTGCTGCCAACGCTACTGGGGACGTTTCTAGATTCCCTCTTCAGAAAAAGAAAGAGGCCTGTCTTAATGACTTAAGACATAACACTTCACAAGGAAACTGTCAGCCTCTTCAGGCATTCAGCCAGCCAGTCTCTCCTCACAAGAGCCCGCCTTTGGATATGATGCTAAAGAAGGAAAATGTGTGAAGCTTATGGATGATCCAGCCAACACTGAGGCCTTGCATGAACAAAATGGGAACACCTTCAGCTCTCCCAGCTTAACTGCTGAATCAGGCTTCTAAAAGAAGTAAAGAAAAGTAAAGAAACTATAAGGAGGTATGTTGTAAAAGCAGTAAGTACAGCTTGAAAATACATATAATCATAAGACTTTTATTAGTCCAAAGGGCCTATATTAATTCACATATATAAAATTTAGATCTTTATGACAAGCATACTAAATTTGAAAATTAAAATATAAAAGAATCCCATTCATTTTTGCCTCTAAAAGATTTTTCATTCATTCAAAAGTATTTTGAAGCCCAAATCTTTGAAGCTCCATTTAAGACACATGGAGAAATTTCTGAGTGTCTGAACTAAGAACAATTTTTACTGAAGCGAAGTAAGAACTCAATCAGGGTCCTTGTGGGCCTCCCACTCATGCCTTTCCGCAGATATGGAACCTCATCTTTGTTGGTCATCACACCTGCTATGTCCAAATGTGCCCATTTCGAATGAGTCACAAACTCCCGCAGGAATGCTGCAGCTGTACATGCACCTGCCGATCTGAAGACAAAGGCAAAAGAGAATTACTTTACCTCATGTCAAGATGCACTGAACATTGCATTAAGCTACACTCAGAGCCAATGGGATGGCTGGGATAGAGTACGTGATGTCCAAACTTCACAACCTGAGCTCCATCTCTGGTACTGACATACATGTGGACTAAGAGAACCAGTCCACAAAGTTGTCCACATGCATATCCCACATGATGGCACACACATCACCCCACACACAATAAATGCTTTTGAAAGATAATAGTACATTTGTGCTGGCTAGGTTCTCCTACCAAAAAGGAAAAGTTAAGCTCATGTAACCTATTAAGAAACTGAGAAATCACTTCCAAAATACTTATTTTTAGATATGGCTTTCTGGGATAAATGACAAGTTCTAGATTAATTTTCTTTGTAATGAATTCCTATAGTTCCCATTACTTTTTCTTATCACTTGCTTAAAATAACTTTTAAGTTTGAAAATTTCAAACATTAAGAGAGCTTGCTACAGAAATATTTTCAAAATTTAACACATCAGTAAGCTTAGAAGCACTATATAGGAAGGAAACTGGTTAGTGTTAAAAATCCGCTATAAAAAAGGATAAGACTAAAGAGTAGTTTGGCAACCCAGGATAATTGGAAAGAGACATTTAGATCATTTTACATACTTGTATTTTCCAATGTTATTGACATCAGCAAGCTGGCAATCTACCACTTGTCTTGTATAATGCTCAAAGAGAGGCATTCTCCAGACTCGGTCCCCAGTTTCTATGCTGGCCTAGAGAAGACAATGTGTCAGTGTAAGTGCAGAAACTCTAGTTTGATGCATGAAGGAAGGAGCTGTTCTAGCCTGTTACTGCAAAGCAGGGCTGTGAAAGTGATGTCCAACAGTGCTTTCAGTCAGTAAAAGATTCATTTCAGAATTAGGAAACAGGAATATTGTAAAATGAGCCACACATCTGTAGGACATTTAGTAAAGTCTCATTTTGACCCTACAGACTCTGTGGGTTTAAACTAGGGTGGAGGACTGAAGAGCCTGGTCACCTTGGTCTGCTGGAAACATGCATGCTAGGCCTCCATCCCTGAGGGCCAGTCTGCAGACAAGATGCTTAGCTGCCCATTCATTTGCTTATACTGAACTTTAGAGCATCATTGAGCCACAGTGCTAGCACCTATGCCATCAAAAGGCACAGGGTCTCAGCAAAACCAGGCAAGCAGACCACTTTACTTATTTTCAGAAGAAGTCAAAAATAAAGCTTCAGAGTAAAAGGCTAAGAAGCAGCAGTAGACTCTGTTATTTTAGGACCTAAGTACATATCAGATGTAATGGTACTTCTGGGCAGACACACTATGGGCTGATAACTGTTGACTTAATTATGCCTGAGAACAGATCATTTTGGTTACGAAAATAAGTAATTTGAAAAACTGAAATGTTGCAAGTGTCATGATGATAGAGGGATACCGAGTAGTGTGGAAGGCCAGGAGAGAATCCTGGCTCAGCCTTCAAGTAGACAGCTTGGCTAGTACAGAGGCTGAGAGTGAGCTTCATAAACAGAAAGACGGAGAAGAGGGGAAGCACTGTCAAGTGAGAAATAAATCTAGGACCTTAAACAAATCTCATAGATATACTCATGGATTATGTATCTATTCCCCATGGTAAGCTGCTATTAACTGCTTCTAAAAGGATACACGGGCTGCCAGGTAGAGCTGCCAAGCAGCCACATGGAGCAATGGAGGCGTGGCTGTTAGCAGACATGGAATGAACAAGTTTTACTGTGAGGACTCTGAGCATGTATTGGGACAGGAACTAAACAGTCTATACAGGAGGACAAAGCAAGCAGCTAGCAGAAAAGCCAAAACAGGGCAACCACATAAACGAATCAGAAGAGAAGATGATCACAGAAACCAAGGACTAGAGTCACGAAGACATCACTGTTGCCTACTGACTAGACACAGGCTAGATTAGGCCAATCGTGGTATTGGCAGGTGAAAGCCAGAAGCAGTGAGTCACAGGGTAATGTGTAAATGGGGAAGCAAGGATTGAGGATGACTGGACAGAGCATAGAGCACAGCAGTGAAGAGACTCCTCACCACTGACTCACTCAGCAGGGGAGCTGTTTACAATACCAAATCCACACAGTTGTTGAAAGGTTATTCTTTCATAAAGCTGGCCTCATACCCACCCTTTGGACGCTAGGGATTATCATTCACAGCCATGTAATTTGTTTTACCATCATTCTGAGGCTATAAGGTCAGAGAAGTGGTTTCATACTTGTAATTAAGAATACCTTTAGCAAACCCAAAGCCACTAAATCAAGTTTACTGCAATGACCTATTTCCAATTCAAAGGCAACCCAACAGGTAAGCTTGAACAAAGGCCTATTATTCAAAGGTCACATAAATTATTATCTCTATAACTTGATGGTATATATGCCTACCTCAAATAGTTTGTTCCATAGCCAGGATGAATTGGTAAAGACTCCGGTGGCACCTGATCCCAGAGCTACGTCCATGGCACCTATAAGACACAGTTCCTCAGTCAGTGCAAGTCTCTAAAGGCCAGGAGACTCCTTTTAAACCAGAATTGTGGTCTCTAAGTATAATGGTTCCTTCATTACAAAATGAAGACAGGCTGGGGAACTATCACGTCTATAAATAGTTATGCTTCTCAAACTAGAATTCCCCTTTATTGTGAAAAATGCAGAAACAGAAATGATCAGTCATCATCAACAATCCCATAACTGTCACTTGTTTTTGACAGTTCTTTCTGAACAGCTAAGAATGTGGTCTTACTATATGTCCTACATCCTCAGCCACCAGCACAGTCCCGGCACCAGCAGGAGCTAAATGCATGCTGACTGTCATTCATTTGGCATCAACAATATATTATCAGATCCTATATCAGGTAGCAATTATTAGATGCCTATGAGACATCTATGTGGTATATGTGTGCCACAATTTAGTCATTCAATTTTAATGCTTTATTAATATTAAAATTATTTTTAAAGTATATAGTTTTTGATAATATCCACTTGTCCCCAAAAGTTTTTTATTAAGCTTATAAATATTCTCACTAGTTTTCAAATTTCTCATACAAAGGATAGAAATTAACTATAAACAAAAATGTGGTATTTTTCACTTAAAGGACTAGAAAATGACAGGCATAACTATTTAATGTAATACCTGGATTCCATAATACATATGTTAAATTACCGTGTTTTCATATACTGTAGAGCTACTGTCAGTTCTGATGCAGCCACACTGACTGGCCCTAATGAGCAGGCACAGTATAACTGGCAGCATTATCTCAGGGGCCCCCCAGTTACCATCTTCCATCACTGCCCCAACCTTGTCATGGATGCCCCTCAAAGCTTCAAGCTTTTAGGAACTGAATAGAGAGACCAAAAGTTACAGAAATAATATAATGCCTATTTAAAAACATTTATGAAACTGTCATGGTAAAACTGTATCTCTGTATGCCAGCTTTAAAAATGACTTAAAAAGAGCAGACTTCCAAAAATTAGAAATAAAAATGAATTCTTAATAAACCACTGTGTTCTGTTATTGCACCTACATATGAGAGGAACATAAAAGACTTCTGCTCCAGTAAAGGCTTCCAAAACTCAGGAGAGATAAAAACCAAAGGACACAAAATGATCTGAATTTTAATCTTAAAAAACAGGACAGACAAATTCCTAGTAAGAGATTTTGGGTGGAAGACCGTAAGTTTTGAAACTGTGCAACGAGCCACCATCTAGATGCTCTCCACTCTCTATGGAGCCCCTACCTCAAGGCCTGCCTTTAGGGAATGCTGCCAGAGGAGCATGAAGCTCTTTCCAGCCCTCACAACTGTGTAGCAATAGGCATTGTCTTCAAGTACTGATGCTGGAGGCCAAGGAACTCCCTGGAGGCTGCAGTGTGACACCCAAGCTAGTCTAAAGCCAGGGCTTTCTTTGCACACCCATCACACTGTCCCCTCCCTCAAAGTTTTTATTTCTTTGCAATATGATGTATTAGAAAATTGACTGGATATCTGATATATTATAATTAATATATTTAAAAATGCCACCTATTTTTAAATGTGTCATCCTTTCATTTGTATTAGATGGCTGCCATATCAAAAACACCCCTCTCTCTTTTTTAAAGCTGGCTGAGTTGATTTGATCCAATTGTTAAGTTAACACTGGAGAACCAGAAAGATGGCTTAATGCTTATTACCAAACCTGCCACCCTACTTCTGATCCTCAACACCCACTGGTGGAGAGACCCAGTCATTCAAGGTATCCTCTGACCTCTACAAATGCACTGTGGAATATGCGCACAGGACACAATATCACCAGCCTTTTTAAGTAACTTTGGAATGCTTTAAAGCAACAGGACTAAAATTAAGAACATTTTGTTAACCACACAGGTGGATCTTTTGGTGAAGGATATTTGAATGTCAGTGGCGTGAACCAAATTTCAGCAAAATACTGCCCAGAGTACAGTGTGTGCACTGCACCCACCCTTTCCTTCAGAGTGACAGGAAATGTGGCCTGACCTGTCAAGGTGGCAGCATTGATGATGACCTTGGGATTGAAGGTGTGTGCATAGCACAGTGCATCAGCCAGGATGAGCCTCCCCTCAGCATCAGTGTTATCAACCTGCAAAGATCAAAAAGAGAAGTCATGGACAACCTGAGGAATAAATATGAAACATTTGATTTCAAAGTGGGAAGAGGTCAGGGCGACATCTGTCATGAGGTAGTAAAATGACAGTTATATTTCAGCTATAGCAGAAACATATCTAATATGGAAGGTAACCAGTAAGTCCCTACCCTAGCTGATGACACCCACACTGAAAAAGTAGAAAAATGCCTGGTCCATTTTAATAGCAGATGTTGTTAACAAGAGGAAAACTGGGAATAGACTAACAAAGCAGCAAGCCCAAGGCCCTAGTTTCCCTCTCTACACCAAACAAAACAAAGACCTTAAGGAAGTTAAAGCTAAATGGCAGCAGGAAGACCAGGATCAAAAACTTAAACCTTTGGCAACCCTTTCTAGTCCCATTTCTTTCCTTCAGCAAAGAGTGTACACGTGTACATTTGTGCTCCACAGATGCCAGAGCACAGAGCCCAAGTGGAGGGCCGTGTTTTCCAATTGAAATCTAACATGAGAAAAGCTAATCATGGCACAAGCACCTAGAAAATAGCCCATGCCTTACTGGTGTGCTATGCTCTGCAGGCAAGGCCCAACATTCATGATCTGTATGTATAGCATAATTAGTGGGAGATACAACAGGGAAGAAAATATACTTAAAATTTTCCATCAAAAACTAAGTGTACTTTGTATAAAAAGGTTCTCAGCACTAAAGGCATCACCCTGGCCCAAAGTGCAGCTGGGTTCCTACACCTACGACATGCTGCAGTTGTGTGGCCAAGATGGGATTCCTGGAGAGATGCCAGATTAGGTATGCTTTGTTGTTGTCTCACAAACCTGGATGGTCTTCCCGTTCTTGGCTCTGACGACATCTCCTGGTTTGTTGGCCTTGCCGCTAGGCATATTCTCACAAAGAGGGGCCAAACCTATTGGGAAAATATAAAGCAAAAACAAAAAACCCTTGAGATATTCATGATTCAAAAATGCTATCCTCTGGGACAGGAGGCTGCCCAAGAGCCATCAAAAGCATACCAGATACAGGCTTCACGTTCACAAGTACAAGACTTAGCATCATCAATGGCACAACCGAGATCAGCAGGACCATGTATAGCATGTCTAACTTATTCTAACCCAGAAAAGGTAAAAGCAAGTTACAGAACACAAGAACATCCTGGACTTTTCAAACTGCCAATGTCATGAAAGAAAGGAGAAGGAATGGAGCCCTTGGCAGGAAAAGTAAAAGAACATGGCAACCAAATGCAATGTGCTACCTTTCTAGGGATCTAGGCTTTAAAACTAAATATGGGGCTGGAGATGTACACTGCTCATCCAGGGGACCTGAGTTTGGTTCCTAGCACCCAGCTTATGGCTCCAGTTCCAGAGGCTCCAATGACCCCTTCTGGCCTCTGTGGGCACCTGTATTCACAAGTACACAGAAATACACACTGACACATAAATACACATCACTGGAAATACAAACTCTTAAAAGTACTAAATATAAACAAAATGGACTTTTCTGAACAATTGGGAAACTTTTATTAGGCTATTGTATAGATCATATTGAAATGTTAATTGTATTATCATTACACAGAATGTTCTTCTTCTTAGGAGACATGCTAAAGGTACTCAGAGGGGAAACATGTTGAAATGTCAGCTTCTTGATTTCCAATAATACTGTTTTTTTTTAAAAAAGAACTAATTCAGAACAAAAAGACTATGATATTGAAATGACTGGGTAAGAGATATTCAGGTCAGACAGATTTAAAGTACCATTTTACCTCCCCACACAATGAATGAAACCCAGCTCTCTCTTCCTCCTTACTCTTGGTATTAGCAAAGCTATCAACTCCCAGCACTGCTTCTGGAGTTTGCATGTCTAATACCAGGAGAACTGGATACTAATTGCTTATTTTGTGTCAGGAAACTAATGGACCACGGTCCTATGAGGCAGTCAATAAGTGAGGCAGAGATGATGGCCTCCACTCCAACTAGTCAGTTTTTCTTGCTGGAGTAAAGCACAGACATGACATATGTGCTCCTGATGGCTAATCACTTTTGCCTAAGTAAAACAAATCAATACAAGTTACAGCCTGCTGGCTGCGAAACACATTTAACTCAGTCACCTCAGACAGAAACATTTACTTCAGCCACACAGCTTTTGCTTGATAAAAAGCTACTTGAAAATGTCTTTTGGTGTTTCAGTTCTACTACCTGGATGGATTTTGAAAGCAATTCAAAACGCAACCCGTACCCTACTTACCTATGACATTAATGGGCAAATTGAGTTTTGCTGCAGACACAATGGCCGAGCATATTGTCGCAGCACCTCCCATGTCAGCCCGCATGAGGTCCATATTTGCAGAGGCCTTGATAGAGATACCGCCACTGTATGGAAAAGGAGACAGTGTGCAACAATAATAATATCAGAGCTGAAAGCCCAAATCACTTCCTTAAGAACAAAGACATGGTCAGTGAGATGGCTGAGGATACAGGTGCCTGCTGCCAAGTGTGATGACTTGTATTTGATTCCCTGACTCACATGTTAGACGGCGAGAACTGATTCCTGACTTCTGTATGACTGCTGTGGCACTTGAGTTCCCACATGCATTCACACCACACATAATAAAGAAGTAAAAATGTTAAAAAAAAAAAAAATCATCCATGTGGTGCTATATGTCTGTGATCCCAGAATTCAGGAGGCTAAAGCAGGATTTCAACTCTGAGGCCGGACTGGGTAGCATAGTAAGACTGCCTCAAAATAAAACAAACTCCCATACAAGCTTAGAGCTCACTGTCACACAAAAGCACACCATACCTGCAAAGAAACCCAAATTTCTAAACTTGTGATCTGAATTACTTCAATTCTGTAGCCTTTATAAAAATAGAAAATAATTCCAGAAATATGGTTAAGTGAGGCAGGTCTTTTCATTTCTATTTGGATGAAAGTTAACCAGATGCACTGGAAATATCATCATATACTACCAATCCCTCTAAGATCCATCTCTGCTCTCTATCATTAACACCTGACACCCACAACTGAGGAAAGCTGACATGCTCATGGAACATGGAAGCATTCTTCTCAAGTACACAGGACAAAAAGGTAAGTCTTTCTGACACCTGCTGGTGGCAGATGGCTACTGTATGAGAAAAGGCATAACGAAGGTATCTGTGTGTGATGTGTATGGATGCATGTGTGTGGGCATGACATGAAGGTATCTGTGTGTGATGCACATGGTTACATGTGTGTGGACAAGTACTTTACCAACTGAACCATCTTCCTGACCCACTGACTCTACTTGGTGCCATGACTATGAACAAATAACTTCTGAATTGTGGTTTCCTTGCCTGTTGGTTACAAAAGCTCACAGTGCTAAGATCTGGACCATGATATATACTATTTCTAATTATCTTTGTCATATATAAGCATCAAAATTCAAAACTGGCAGTATGATATGTTTTTCATAATGTATAAGACTTGATCACACCCCATGCTTATGAAGCATTACTATACACATATAACATTCACTAAAACAGAGAGCACAGGCAGCCCAAGAAGTACCTGTCAAAGGTAATTCCCTTTCCCACCAACACCAGGGGTGCGTCACTTGAATTGGGGCTGCCTGTGTAGTGGATTTCCAAGAAGACTGGTGGTTCTTCAGATCCTTTGGCTACACTAAGGAATGAGCCCATTTCTTGTTCTTCTATCCAAGACTGGGGTCTACAGGGCAGAAAGAGGAAAAGGAGAGACAGTTACGTTTATTTCAAAACAATACAGAAAAATTCCAACAGTATGCTAAAAAATGTACAACATACAAGTTTGCTGTGGGACTATGCTTTTTTACCCTGTAAATATTTGTCACTGTAAATATTTGTTTACTAAACCTCTGATTGTCCAAAAGGCAGGTAGGAAATAGAGGTGGGGCAACCAGACTAGGAGAATTCTGGGAGAGGAAAGACAAAGCAACAAATGCCAGCAGACAGAGAGGAAGGAAGATGAGAATGCTGCATTGAGAAAAGGTGCCAAGCCGTGTGGCTAAACATAGATAGAATCATGGATTAATTTAAAGTATCAGAGTCAGCAGATAAGATGTCTGAGTTATAGACCAAACAGCTTATAATTAATATAAGCCTCTGTGTGTTTATTTGGGACTAAATGGCTGTGAGACTGGCTGGGCAGGACAGGAAAACTTCTGACTACACAAGTTATTGAAATGCTGAACAGGACCTGGTGCACTCAGTGGTAGGGTACTTGCTTAGAATGTACAAGGCCAGGAGCTCCATCTCCAACATTGGGGGACAAACACTGGACACAGGTTGAAGACACCAGGGATCAGAGCCCATTTGATTCTGTCTACTAGCAGGCAGAAGACCTGATGCTGGTGATACTTTAATTATAAAATGAGATCAGGCACTCCCCTACCAAGAATTACACAACCACTCAGAGAACTTTTACTTGGTAACTAATAATAATGTCAGGTGATAAACAGTGCTTAGTCAATAAATAATAGTCCTCCCCCACCTACTCAGGTATTTCTTATTTTAATCTGAAAATGAAATTAGCAAGGCTGTGGGCCCATAAAGAGGATTTAAAGACTGTTAAAAAGTTTGGCTTTGTTTTTGTTTTACTAATAATGCCACACACACAAAATAAACCAAAAAAACTCAACAAAGCTCCTACACCAACAGGAACAAAATATTCTGCCTGGATCTTTGCTTATTCTTTCAACACTGGCACACTATTTCTCATAGGTCCAAGTGAATGGGAAGACTACTTAGTTTTCAATAAACCCATGCTCAATACAGGTAACATGAACTCCCACCTCAGTGCAAACTAGAACACACATGTTGTTGTTCTATCTAGGGTAAGAAATTAGAGTTTTGTATTGATTTCTAGTCACCTAACTAGGCCTGAACTACCAGACAGACCACATTAGCAGATCCAAGGACTCTTGGACTTGCCTACACCTTTAGTCAGACTATTACACTAAAACTGCCATTATTATTTCAAAGGGAAACTGAAACATCTCATTAAAAGAAACATGGCTGTACCCGTAGGCACTTCTAATCCCAAGCTTAGTCCTTGGTGTTTTATTGCTGTCTTGCTCTTCTGGAGGAACTGTATTTCTTTGATGCAGACCCACTCACCCTGAACAGGGTACAGGACAGCCACATGACAGCATGAGTCACAGGCCGCCAATACATCATACTGGTCTCTGAACTTTTCTTGCTTCTGTTTACCCACAAGCCTTGTTTCCCAAGACTTTACTGCACACCTGGCCTGAAGCCTAGTCTATTAACATTTAAAGTGATCTCTGGGACTCTGCTGAGCTCCATTTCCACTCACAGCCCTCATCCTGCCCCTACAGCGCCCTCCCCTACCTCCAGATCTTATGCTTTCCCGGACTGGACAGCATCACCACTACTCGCTGGCACAGCAGACTGGCATCTCCTCCTCCAAGACAGGAAGCAGCTACAGCCTACACTGATACAGACTCAACACACAGGAACTGCTCAAGGCATCCTAGCAAGCTCTCAGTCCTGTGTTTCCTACACATTGTTTTCTTCATTTGTTAATAAAGTAAAAAAAAATAAAGTAAAACAAGTATCTGTTAAGTTATTTTCATCAGAAGCCCCCCAAAAGCTCAATTTGGGTGTTTAACAGGTTGGAGAGAGTTTTCAAAAGGGAAATGGAAACTAGAGTAACTGGACTTCAAGTCCCATCACCCAGCACTGACAAGCAGTTAGAAGGCCTGAGAATGTGATCCTGCAATGTAGCCAAGGACATGGACAGGTGGGTTCTCACCCTATCCACAGTCAATATTCTTCACTCTTTACTGGCATCATAAGCAGAGATGTAGAAAGGACAACATATCCCATCACCAGCTCAGGGATGGCACCAATCATAGTGAGCTGGGCCCTCCTACATCAGTTGTCAATCAAGAAAATGCACCACAGGTTTACCCACAGGCCAATCTGGTAGCGGCATATTTCTTAACTGAGGTTCCCTCTTCCAAAATAACTCAAGCTTGTGTCAAATTGATCTAAAACTAAACGGCACACTCTGATTTTATTGGCTGCACATCACATGAGTCTATGACATGATCATAAATTACCTGATATGAACCTTTGTTTTACTACTGGCATCTTTGAGATTTTTTTCAATAATTTCAGCAAATTTGGTTGGCGTCATCTCATTGGCTGGAGACTCCATCAGCTGGCGGGCCAAGTTCTGCCCAGAAGCAAAGAGGACCCCTTTCTCCCAGGCCTCCTGATCGCCACTGCAGAAAAAAAGAGTTACTGTCAAACAATGTCAACAGCACTGACCTTTCTGCTAAGGGAGGCACTTATCAGGAAAAAAAAAAAAAAAAAAAAAAAGACCACAAACAAAGAATGACTGTACAAGACCTAGATCCATTCTGTGAGCGAGAAAACTGACCCCACTGAGGAAGCAGGAGAGATCTGTCAAGGATTTCTCCTGCATAATTAAAAATTGTGTGTGTGTGTGTGTGTGAGTGTGTGGTGATGGGTATTTGCAGCTATAAACATGTCTTCAAAGGTATGTAGAGTTTCCTCTCCACAGTCCAGTTCACTGCAAAGAGATGACAGTCCCAAGTAATAACTTGGAGGCTAGCATGCAGTAAACATTCAGATGGAGAGTTGTAGGCTCTGCAGCTTTATTGTGCCTGGAAAAAGGCTCTAAATTCCAACCTACTGAACAGTAAGAACTAGCTTTACAAGAAAATGCAGCAAGGTGAATGTTGCATGATCCCACTCTTTGACAGCAGTTAATATGAGAAACATGGAGCTAGACAAAATAACAGCTGGCATCTCAGAACATTCACCACGTGACACTCACTTGACATATTTTGTCTTTGGATTATACAAACATTGATATCAGCCAGGAATGATGGCACTGCAGAGACTGAGGCAGAAAGGTTGAGTTCAAGGCTTGTCTAAGGCTATATAATAGTAAGACCCTCTCTCAAAATGCAAAACTCTATACCAGGATTACAACTCTTCTATACAAATGAAGAAAACAAATACAGATTTGGGTCACTTAAATGACATTATCTCAAGTAGGTGACAGAGATAGGATTCAAATACAGGTTAACTGGCTGCAGAACCTTCATTTCCAACCACTCTCTAACAGATACTAATCACTTTTCTATGTCAAGAGCAACTCACTGGCCGCACAGGTCCTGAAACTGAAGATCTCTTATTGTCCATCTATTCCTGACAGTAGAGATCTGTCCCTTTAAAACTAGACTAGTGCTGGAATAATTATGATCAATTTTCTGAAAGCAGCTCCTACCATGGACCACAAAGGCAAGGATAAAATACTATCTTCCATATAGGTCTAACATTTAGCATCATGTCAGCAAGTATGAGTCCAATGGGAAGTATTCGGATTAAAGCTCACTAGGATATCCTGTCAAGCCAGTCCTCCTGGGGAAGAGCCAACATTGTAAATGCTCCTTAGTAAGCAGCAAGTGCAGGAGAGCTCAGGAGAAACAGAGGAATTACACACATGACAAGAGCCAGGAGCAGGGCTTGGGGGACAATTATCCCACTGAAGAGGACTGAGACAGTAAGAAGGGTACACACAAGCCGCACAGTGCTGCTGGACACTGTCAGAGTGCCCAGGAGTGCCTCCCATACCCCGGGGTTCCTTCTTTTACCTTCCATAGAGCTTTGGTGATACAGCCACCTTCTTTTTCTGCTTTAGGTCATCAAACTCATAGAGACCAAGCACAGCTCCTTCTGCAGCAGCCTGAGCATCTCCACAGGGATCCACCTCCACTGAGGGCAGCTCCAGGTCTTGAACCTGCCTGCATCCGGCTTCAGAACAGAAGCAGAAAATTGAGTCAGCACAAAGCAGAGGATGAGGTGGTGTGCCAGGGGAACAGAACTGGCAACTGATGGTTCTGGTTCTAAACTTTCATTTCCTCTTCCACAGAGTATGGATGGGTATGTGCCTCATAGGTAAAGCTGAGTACAGGGGTCACAGGACAATTCCTCCCAGATAGGGAGAGACCCTGATAAAGCTTTGAAATGGCCAGTTTACAGGGACCAAGAAATGATGACACTGAAGTCACACCCAAGCAACTGAGCAAAGACCAACAGCCTTTATTAAGAGTGTGTCAGCAAAACTCTCAATAAAAGTCAGAAATATCTACTTAACTCGGAAAATAAACTTAATAAGCATTTATGGTATATCCAGAGCCAAGGACTGGTTAAACAAATTACCAATGCCTCAAGAGTGTTTCTTGAAGTACATTTAGGGCAGTCATCCTGTGGGAAAGCTTCTTCTCCCTGTTGCTAAGTGACAAAGTGGCTGAATGGCATCCACCTCAATTCCCCCATCCCACGTATCAAACCACCTGGGACAGGTCTGTGCATTTTACTAGCAATGAATATGTATCCCACACGCTGCTTTTGTTTTCTCTCTTTTGTAAATATGACAATTCCATGTTATCTAAAAGTTGGGCAACATCATGGTTGCATTAAAAAATGGGAAGCCATCTACAAATCATAATTTCTAATACAATATAGCTTAAAAAACAAATGAGAGCAAACCTCCCACAGAAAACCGAAATACTAAAAAAATAGCAATGTCATAAGCTAGTCTGTTTACCTAGGCAAGGTCAAGCACATTCATCTAAACTGAAACTTGTTGAGCACGTGAGCAGGGTAAGGGTGGTGGCAGCAAATGGACAAAGGGAAGGAAGACTGGGCTAAGGAGCGGGCCTTTGAGAGCCCTCAGCTATTACATAAAGAGCAGGCAAACCTGCAACAGCAGCTCTGATGTTTTCTTTGCCTTCATTCCAATTCTCCTGGTCATCAAATCCAGCCGATCTCTTGCCAAGGCCGACCACCACCACACTGGGGAAGTCCTGGTCCACAAACACACTCAGTCAACCATTGTGATTTTTTTAAACAGCTCCTTTCCATAAAGGAATGATAGAGGGAGACAGAGATGCCACAGAGCCACTCTACATTCAGCAAGGAAGAGTCCTGTGTGCTGATTAGTACAATAGATTTGACAGGCAGAGTGAGGGTGATTCTCCAAATAACTGCATGTGGTGGCAGTCTTCCTACACACCGAGGAACACAAGCTAGAGGGAGACAGCCATTCTCCTTTATGATTATAAGGAGTGCCTCTGATTAGTATAGGAATGAAACTGTAAGATCAAACATGTGTGTTCTAGCATGACTAGGCAGCCACAGTAATGGGCACATGGAGGTCTCAATGTGAATTTTGCCAGATGAACATGACCTTCATTTCATACCTGATGCAGACCATAGAAGGTTCGGGTTTTGCCTGCCTTCAGAGGAGGTCCAGATCTAAAGGGAGAGGAAATGTTTGTTTTAAACATTATAGTTTGTACTGGAATCTTGGTAAAAGATCTAAGTGTTAGAAAGACACACTTGCTAACTGTTTCTGTTCTGTTCTGTGCTTCACTTATGGCTTTACAGAATAAATAAGGCCAGACTTCCACATGCAGCACTTCTACCTCAAAAAGCAGAGTCAAATTCCAGGCTAGATAGAACAGAAACATCAATTTTAAAGCCACAGGGAAGCCACCTGAGATGGCTCATGACCATAATGGCAGGACTTGGGAAGCTGAGGAAGACCACCATGAGTTTGAGGCCAACCTGGATGACAGTGAGATCTGGTTCTGTTAGACTACGAAATGTGGCTATGCAGGTACTGCTGCACAGGAGATCTGAGCACTGGACGGTGACTGTACTAAATGATGGAAACTTTTCTAATAAAAGAAACAACACCAAAATGAAAAACAGAGTGGTGACCAAAATGGCTGACTTCCCAGTACCATCTCCAGTATGCATGTATCCCACATACTGTTGACTGAGACAGATAAGAGACATGGAAATTTCCAAACAGAAGAGGGATTCTATAGTCCTCAGAGGCTTAGGCTGTAGCCTACAGTGACCCGGTAGCAAGGCCAGCACTCTGGACTCTAACAGGTCAGCTTCTGGCTTAATGATTTAAGGTACTTGTGAAGGCAGTGTACTAGGTAAAGGACTACCAACTAAGAGGTAGAGTCCTAGACGATCAGATAATTTCTGTGACTATCAGGTGACACTTGGTACAAATAAAGTCTATAACCTGAGCAAGGTTATAGGGGCTTATGTTATATTGCTCTATTTCTGCCAAAGATGGCCAGCATCTCTAAAGTTTCCCTACTTCCTCCAGGTCCTAGAAGAGGTCAAATCTCAGACCCTCCTCAGACTGACTGAATTTCAGGCTGCATTGTTGCTAATCAGATGATCCACTTAATTCTTTAACATCTGAAAGGCCTTCAAAGTCCAGCCAAGCAATGAAAGGGCAGGACCTTTGGATGTTATTTGAGACTGCTGCCAGACAGGAAAGGAGGGCTTGTGAACCCTGGCCTAGGAAGTGGGCTGAGAAAATCTGTTCCTCTCTGGATCCCTGTCAATCCTTCACAATAAATTTTTGATCTGACTAGAAACCACGTGACTTCCCAGAACTACAGACCCATATACTGAAACAATCACTCAGCTTCTTTCAGAAGCTACTTTCATTTCCAGAGAACCAGCTAGCCAGGGCTCCACTTTCACACAGATTAGAATTTCTTTCATTCTTGGGGCCTTTAAGAACTGGAACCCTGTCCAGATGGTGGTGGTGGCATAAATCTTTAATCCCAGCACTTGGGAGGCAGAGACAGGAGGAAGTTTGTGAGTTCTAGGCCAGCCTGGTTTAAAGAGTGAATCCCAAGACAGGTTCCAAAGCTACATAGAGAAACACTGTCTCAAAAATAGAAGCAGAAAAGAACTGGAACCCCACCCTGTGACATGACACACACATTTAACCCCAGCCCTCCAGAGAATGAGGCTGATGGATCTCTGTCAGTTCCACCTGGTCACAGTTCTAGGACAGCCAGAGCTATAGTGAGACTCTGTCTTACAAACCAACAAACACACATTTAAAAGTTAAAAGGAACCACAAATATAGTAATACTTACATGTCCAACATTTCTCTCAGCTTTCCAGCCACCAACTTATTAAAATTCTCTCCTGCACTTGTAAACTGTGGCACGTCATCATCTTTGTCTTTGGAATAAATTCCTAAAACAAGACCCTGAGAAAATTACAAAAGATGAATACAGTCAGAGTACATCCTGTCGAAGGCTCTGACTACCTGAACTCTAGAAGGAGTAAACATTCCCATTAAAACTATCTTCCCCGCAGGGGCAAGAGCAGAAGCAAACAGAGCAGCAGCCTCTGCTTCAGAAGCAGAAATTCCTGCTAGGGCAAGACTGGAACTGGGGTATGTGAGATATATAAGGCCCAAACCTAACCGTGAAAATCATTTGTTTCAGATACACTGTCTCAAGGTTACAATTCTTTTACATACTTTGTGTTTTGACTATAGCCAGTCACTGGGTTGGCTGCAGAACTTTATACCTGCACAAATGTCAGGGCAATGCTCAGAAAACGTGAAATTTTGGGACAACTCAGACTTCAGGTTAAGGATGCTCACATTGTCTTCTAGTAACTAGCCTGTCAATCAAGTAAAGGGAAGTATGCAATTTTCAGGGAGAGCAGAGGCAGGGTCTCTTGCCAAGCACTTAATGGTGTGGCCCTCCATGTCCCTCACAAGCACCAGGCCCCAAACATCTGAAAGAAAGAGGTAAAAGCACTGCTCATCATTTGGTCACACATGGCAATTCATAACTTTTAAAATACTGCATCCCATGCTGGGCAGTGGTGGCACAAGCCTTTAATCTCAGCATCTGGGAGGCACAGGGATTGCCTCTGAGGCCAGCCTGGTTACAGAGTTCCAGAACTACAAAGAGAAACCCAGTTTCGGGGGTGGGGACCTGAAACCTAATTCCTGACACACTAGCTCCTGGGTGGTAAAATTTTGGCAACACACACATCTCCCTTCTGGCCCTGGTCCTTTTCAAAATCCCAAAGTACTCAAGCCACATAGTGCTCCATCTTCCCACAGAAGAATTCTGACTTCCTTGGCAGCACGGTAACTGCCAGGTTCTTGCTTTCCCAAAATTGTTCGTTCCTGGAGTTCCAGTAGACCAAGCTGAGGCTGTCCACTGTAAATGGGTGGGGTTGGAAACCGTACTGACAGGCTTCGGCTATCGGTGATACTTGAAGGGATCTGAACCCATTTGGAACATTTCTCCCACACCAGGTCCTCAAAGCATGACTCACTCCAATGAGCCAGCACCCTTCCAGACCCTTCACAATTGAAAGTGTCCTTCATAATTTCTCTCAGCCCAGCTAGACGGAGAAGATGCTCTTTCGATTTCAAGATGACTTCTCTGGACAAAGCCCTTTTCCCTAGAAAGATATTTGCTTTTCTCCAAAAACCCAATACAGCGATTTACTCCCCCGGGGCTTTTTAGGACATTTCACTCAAAGTGGGGAGTCCTGGCCCTGTGACTGGCTAATCTGAAACCTTAGCAACTTTGGGACAATTCTGCCGCTGTCTTTTCTAGGGTCCGGGCGAGGACTAAGAGAATAGAAGTAGGCACGTGTAATTTTCCGAGCTCTGTTGGACGGAGGAGGCATTAAAGACTGCTAAGTGGATTGTGCGGTTCTGATCACACTTCAGAACCCAGCACTGTCCAGGCAGGAGAAATGGACTCCCTTAACAAACACTAGCGGCAGTCCTCGCCGCTGGCGGGGCTCAGCCTGATGCCCTGCAAACTAAGGAACTCTTCCATACAGCTCATTTGTGTAACGTGGTGCATCCGTCCCACACACCGCGGCCTGGACCAGCCCGGCTACCCCGCCGCCCGCGGCCAGGGCACGAGCGGCCACCCGGGTGAGCCATCTCCACTCACCTTCGTCATGTCTGCGGTGGAGAGACCCCGATCCCAGAGACGTCTCACTCCCAGGCGGCGGAGAGCGACTTGTGCGACAGCCGGAAGGCGCAGAGGGAACATTTTCACGGCTCGGCCCACAGCACCGCCCTCCAGAGAGAGCACGTGGCACAAGGCAGGGCGCAGGCCTGGGGGCGGGACCTCCGGGATCTCCGGGTGCACGCCTGGAAAGCCAGACAGGTGCTGGGGCGGGGCGAGCGGGCATACGGGGGCGGGGCTGTCAGCAATTGGGCGAGAAGCCTCAGTGCTCCTCGGGGGCGGGGCTATCTATGACTGTGGGCGGAGTGGGCGTCTTGGGGCGTGGTTTCTGTGGGCTCAGGAGTGTGAGAGTCTGCACATGCTCTTTCTTGAGTGTGTGTGTGTGTGTGTGTGTGTGTGTGTGTGTGTGTGCCAGAAACCTGAAAAGTTGGTATAAGACAAAATAATGCAAGTATATGAATTTTATTTAACAAGTTTGTAATACCTGGGAGCCCTCACAGAAAAATGAGAATCCTGAAAGTTTAGGTCTAAGTGCTTTTATTAAATGAAAGGTAAAGATTGGGGGTGAGAGATTTCCAGGGTTCAGGACCCTGATTGGCTGGCATTTGGCTAAGGGATTTAATAAAAGGAAAATAGGTGCAGGAACTAAAGGATATCTATAATGGTCGGAGTGTTAGGTATTTCTCTGAAATACTGGATATTTTCTCCTGGAATGCTAATTGGCCTGGTCCTGGGTGGTGCCAGTTTTATGGTTTTTCCTGAGGACCAGGTGGTACCTGCAAGTAAACTGAGGCTCAGTGGTTCCTATGAAGCCTGTCATGGCAGCAGTATAGCTAAGCTGCCCTGGGCCTCATAATGGGGATGTGGGTCATGATTGTCCCTTTCCTGTGAGTCCCATCCCCCTCCCCCAGGCTCATGTAAGAAGCCTGAGGTGCTACTGGGTTGAGGTGGACCAATTAGCACATGGGAGTTAGAAGAAAGAAATTGGAAATTTAAAATGTGCTCTTGAGAAAAATGCTGTGAAGAGGCATTCCACCACAAGTTGTCTTCAGCATAATTGCTTTGTTCTCACTGGCCCTGAAATCCAGGGCTGAATGACCATGGAAACCTCTGGAGCTATGAACTAAAGAAAATCTTTTCTTAAGCTTCAGATATATTTGCAATGGTGATTAAAAGGTTACTAGCATAATTTGCTCAAGTTTCTTCACCTCCTTCATTTTGTCCAGTACCATTTCTTCCAAGAAATGTCTCCAGGCCCTGCTCATGTGGGTTATGTGTCTCCCCCTACTGCCAAAGCAGCCAGTCTCATCTGTATTCTGCTCTTTTGAGGAACTATGGCTTTCACATTTGTGTACTTGTGTTAAGATCTGGCATCTGGTCTACATCTATGACCTATGTAAACAAGATGCTCGTAAATATTTGAATGAATGTATGATCAAAGTCCAGTCAAGGCAACAATGTTTAATTAAAGAACAAGACAGGTGCCAGAGTGGCTTCCAGATAATAAACTGCATGCAAAGGATACAGATAATTAAAAGGGACATCAGGATCGGGAAGCGTATGGGAGAGTGTTGACTTGGCATGCAATGGGGAGATCAGGCCTGCTTGGAATACAAAGAAGACATAAAGAGTGTGTTGCTGGGTTAAAGGCAGGATGCTAAATTTACTGTGGATGACAGTGGCAGCAGGGAACCAGTGATGATCTTTGCAGAAACTGCTGCAGGGAGAGCTGTGTTTTAAGAGATGCGTCGGTTATACACATTAGAGCAGAGGCACCAGAATGTGTTTGTGTCACATTAAGGAAAGAAATCAAAGCACTTCTGTTTTAGAGTGATTTGACCAAGAGTGAGCCCAAGTTGGAAATGCTGGTTTCTCTTCCTGTGTCTTCCAAGTGTCTATGTGTTTTCTGGATGGTCTCCAGTCTGCCTGCTGTTCTAAGCATGAATCTGTATCTGCCTTGGTTCTGTCTTGTGAATCTGTCCCTATCAAAGCTCTTTGCTCTCTCTTTTATTGTACAGTATAGAAAGCATCACATGAAGAAGGAATGAAGGAATCTTATAGAATTCTTTAACACTTTTACAAGGTATTGAATTTTGTTGATTCTACCAGACCCAGGAGACTTTTGAAAAGTAACGATAATAAAACAGTCTTTCAACTTATATCCAAATGACAACTGGAAATCCACAGAACCCTGGTCCACAGCTGACTAAGTGGTAAGTGACACCCTGCCCACCCCAGGCTAGGCCCAGAGACACAGCCCCTGGAATCCCACTTCCACACAGGTCCAGCCTAAAACCCAAGCCAGCAGTCAGACCACCTGCAAGCCCAAAACTCAACTGTAAGGACACCCCAAGGCCAAACCCCACCTGCCCCAACTCATGTCATCTCCCGGTGACCTTAGCAACCTCTACAACAACTGAAAACCCACAGACCCAAGGTCCACAGAGTTGACTAAGAGCTGATTGAGAGCTGACTAAGGATGGACCAAGAACACAGATTTAACCAAGAGAGGCTTCTTGAGACACAGACACTCCTAGAACAGACGGCACCAAAATCAGCTATCTGAGATTCAGACAAATGCAGCAGTGAACCAAAAAAGCAATGATGGACAGCAGTGCAAGAACATATAACAACATAAAGAACAACATGGCACCATTAGAAGAATCTGGTGGTTCTACAACATCAAGACCTGAGCAGGGAAATGCCGAGGAAGCAGAAGGAAACGACTTTTAAAACAACTTTATGAAGATAATAGAAGCCTTAAAAAAGGAAATAAAAAATTTTTATAAAGAAATAGAAGAAAATACAAACAAAAAATGGAAGAGATTAACCAATCTCTGAAAGAAAATCAAAAGAGAGAGAGAGAGAGAGAGAGAGAGAGAGAGAGAGAGAGAGAAAGAGAGAGAGAGAGAGAGAGAAAACAAACAGATGAAAGAAACATTCCAGGAGTTAAAATCTGAAATAGAAGCAATAAAGAAGACACAAACTGAGACAAAGCTGGAAACAGAAAGCATGAAGAAACTAACTGAAACTACAGATGCAGCATAACCAACAGAATGCAAGAGATGGAAGAGAAAATCTCTGTAGTGGAAGATTCAATAGTGAAAATAAATAAGTCAGTCAAAGAAAACACTAAAACCAAGAAAAGTCATAACACAAAACATCCAGGAAATTTGGGACACCATGAAAAGACCAAACCTGAGAATAATAGGAAGAGAAGAAGAATATCAGCTCAAAGGCACAGATAATACATTCAACAAAATCATAGAAGAAAACTTTCCCAACCTAAAGAAGGAAATGCCTATAAAGATACAAGAAGCTTATGGAACACCAAGTAGACTAAACCCCGAGAAAAAGTCTGCTTGCCACCTAATAAGCCACTAAACCTACAGAATAAAGAAAACATACTAAGAGCTGAAAAGGGAAAAGGCTAAGTTACCTATAAAGGGAGACCCATCAGAATAACACCAGATTACTCAATGGAAATAATGAAAGCAAGAAGGTCCTAGTCAGATGTTATACAGACACTGAAAGATCAAGGCTACCAGCCCAGACTACTATAACCAGCAAAACTATCAATCACCATAGATGGAGTAAGCAAAATATTTTATGACAAAACCAGATTTAAACAATATGTATCTACAAATCTGGCCCTACAGACAGCAATAGAGGGAAAACTCCAACCTAAGGAAACCAGATACACCAATGAAACCACAAGCAATCAATAATTTCACAGAAGAAAAATCCAACAAAGAAAAAACCACACATACATTACCACCAAAAATAATCACTGGTCATTAATATCCCTTAATATCAATAGACTCAATTCACCTATAAAAAGACACACACTAATACAATGGACACAAAAACAGAATCCATCATTCTGCTGCATATAAGAGATACACCTCGACCTCAAAGACAGACACAGGTTCAGAATAAAGGATTAGGAAAAGACTTTCCAATCAAATGGTCCTAAGAAACAAGCTGGTGTAGCCATCCTAACATTTAACAAAATAAACCTCAAACTAAAATCAATCAAAAGAGAGCAGGATGGATATTACTTATTCATCTCAGGAAAAATTCACCAAGATGAAGTCTCAATCCTGAACATTTATGCACCCCCCCCAACACAAGGGCACCTTCATATGTAAAAGAAAACCTTGAATCACCCAATCAAAAAATGGGACTCAGAACTAAAAAGAGAATTCTCAGCAGATGAATTACCAATGGCTGAAAGGCACTTGAAAAAGTGCTCAACATCTTTAGTCATCAGAGAAATGCAGATCAAAACAACTTTGAGATACCACCTGACACCTGTTAGATTGGCTAAGATAAAAGACACAGATGGCAGCCTATGCTGGAGAGGATGCGGAGCAAGGGGAACACTCCTCTATTGTTGGTGGGAGTGTAAGCTTGTTCAGTCACTCTGGAATGCAGTATGGCAGTTTCTCAGAAAACTAGGAATCAATCTCCCCAAGGATCCAGCAATACCACTTCTAGGTGTATACCCTAAAGACGCACAGTCGCACTCCAAAGGCATTAGCTCAACTATGTTTATAGCAGCATTATTCATAATAGCAAGAACCTGGAAACAACCTAGATGCTCCTCAACTGAAGAATGGAATAACAAACTGTGGTACATCTATACAATGGAGTACTACTCAGCAGTAAGAAAAAATGATATCCTAAAATTTGCAGGCAAATGAATGGATTTGGAGAATATTCTCCTGAGCTAGGTATCACAAACCCAGAAAGATAAGCAGGGGATGTACTCACTCATTAGTGGATACTAAACAAAAAAGCAAAAATCAAAGCATGTCCAAGCTGCAAACCACAACCACTGAACAGCTTGGGATCTGAAACACCTTGGACTGGCACTTTTGATCCCACTCCCTCTAGAGGAACACCTGACTCAGTCTTGATGTTGGGGTGAGGAAACTGGATTTGGCAGGAGTGGGTGCTGAACTGAGCAATATTGAGACCTTGGGACCTGCTGTCCTTGCTGGGGAGGAGATGAGGAGATGTGGAGAAGAGAGAGTGACTGGAAGGGGTGGGAGGGGGAAGGGAGCTTTGACAAGGATATACACAGATGGAAAATGTGACTTTGTTCATAATAAAAAAGAAAACAAACAAAAACCCCAGGACAACAACAGCAACAACAAAACCCATCAATAATAACAACAGAAACAAGTGGTGATATGGAAGTCCCTTTAAAAGCCACAAGTGGGGAATCATTGCCTCTAGGTTAGTGTTGGGAACCTTGCATGAGGTACCTTTCTAGTTAAGCCACAAGACAGCCCTAGAAAAAAATACAAAGAAGAAAAAGAATGGCTGGATATACTGACATCCCATATCACAAACTGACTATCAGAAGTATATGCTGCAGGTACCTAAGTACCCACCAACCTCAGTATTTCCCAGCATGTGGTGCAATGTTTCCCTTGTGTTGGAGTGCAGTGATTAGTATCCACATTGCACTAGTGCTGTGTGAGTTGGACAACCATTGTTCAGTAGCATCATTGACCCATGGATGACAGGGTACACAGTAATTCCATTGTATTCCCAGGAAATGCACTAATTATCTGTGGCTTGAGAAATGAAACCTGTTCTACAGTTATTGTGCAATCTCATGGGATATCCAAACACATGACAGGAGTTCTTCATTCAAGATGGTTGTGGGGATTCCAGGATCCTCATAACAAATTGAACTGGAAATGTTATGCCTTGTGTAGCTGACAATGACACTGAGACACCATTAATGCCCACAACTAAGAGTTGGGAGTTAAATGGCAGTCAGTCTGTCAGATCTATGCATGTCCTAGGCATGCTTGTTTTTCTCTTTGGATGATTTGGGTCCATTGGCAAGAGTCACATTTTTACTATATTTTTTTGCCTTCTCTCAACCTACAATCATCTTATAGGCTTGACACCATGTTTACATTCAAGATGAACTTCTATGTCCAGCCCACAGCTGTATCAGATAAGGGATCATTGTTCATAGAACATAAGCTTGACCAGCATGACAATTCCATTTATGTTGATTTCAAAAGCTTTTCCTATGATCATTTTTACAAAGGACACACATTCATCCTTCCAGCTACACAGGAATATACATCTTTCCTTCTTTAAATTGCTTCTCTCAGATATTTGTCAAAGAGATGGAATTTTGTGGTCTCTTAGAACCTTTAAGTAAGCTGGCTATTTTTCTGTGGGTGCTACTAGTCTCAGGGCTCCTGATAAGGCCTGATGTTGAATGTACTTTTTCTATTTGCTGATCAAGCTTGTTGAGTCTGCCCAGTTTCACTCACTGGATTTGTAAGCATAAGTGGGAATGAGCAGCTGAGGTCACAGTACCACCTGTGTCATTCTGGCTATGAGAAGTTCCAGTGTATGACAATGCTGTTGGGAGGCCCCGCTCTTCAGATGTTGCAGTTTACCATAGCTTAGCAACTCTTCCCGGGCTTGGCACAATATCAAGGACTTTCCCACCAGTAGTGGCTTCCTGCTCTCTACCTGGCCTTATCTGGAGATGTCTCTAGGTCTGGATGCCTGTCTTATCTCAACTGACCTTTGACAGTTCCTTGCAATGCTCTTCTCCTGCTGCCCAGATGGTAATTAAGTAACATGCTCTAGCTATTTTCATAGGGACCTGCTGCCACTAATCCAGCTATCTGATAGGAGTGTGCCACCTAATGCAAACTCAGGTTTGCCCCAGCTACCACGCCAATCCTATATATCCTCTATATTCTGAAATAAAGTTGTGCTTCTCATTGAAGTCATCTCCCAGAAAGCTATTTCTGCCGTGTTCACAGGCCACCCAAAGCTCTCTTTTGTCACTTCTGCTCTTTTGTCATAGTGGATTGGTGGCCAGTGGACCACAAGGAAAAAAGGGACTCAACACAATCCTGACATTCAAGATGTAGAGAAAAGAAGGTCATGAATTGGGGACCAGCCTAAGGCACCAAAACCCTTTCTGGCAAAATGAAGGGGTGAGGATGTTGCTTGGAGGTAAGGCTACTTGTTTAGTATTTGCAAAGCACTGGATTTGGCCCTCATGAGTTCCCAATCCAATAGTCAGCTTTCCAGTGCCACAGTCCACCCAGCATACATAGGTTGCAGACACAATTCCACCAGGCTAGCAAGCTTCAAAGGCCCCAAAGGTAGTGACAAGGACTGCTGAGGAAGTTTCTAAAGCCTGTTGCTAAAAAGGACATCATCAAAACAGCCTTTATCCTTAACTGCCATTTGGCCTGAGACACGTAGGCCTTGTCTCATTATCCTACTTTATGCATCATCTAGACTCTGTGAGACATCTTGGCTTTTACTCTATTTTTTTTTACTTTGAAATGCATAAAAACATTTTATTCACAAAGTTGATCAGAGTATTACTTGTAATACTGAAAATTTGGAAATAACTTAAATTTCCAACAATTGAAAGAAGGTTGAGAAAATTACAATAAACTATGCAATAAAGTATATTACTAGCAATACAAAATATTTGCAAAAGTCACTAATGACCATACATAATGTTTAGAGAGAAAGTAAGAACAGAACTTACTTAGAGGATCAAGAAATGTAAAACAGTCATACCCCACAAAAGATAAGATATTAAGTGATAATCTCAGGATAAAGCACTCAGATATTTTCTCACCTTTTATTGAATCTCTGACTTTGAATTTTTCCATAATTAACACATCAAATTCATAATGAGAAAAAAATGCCCGTTTAAAAGTGAAGTAAATAGCAGATTTTTTAAGACATGTTCATTTTCCCCAACACAATCTAGAGAGTCCCAAAATCCTCAACCTCTAAGCAGTGGGAGTTAGGGAAGCCAGGATATGAAGAATGACCATGAAGGGGTGGAGCGAAGAAGAGAGGGCACAGGCTAGAAGGACCGGGGAGGAAGGGATTGGCAAGGAAAGGTCAGCCAAGGGCAGGGACATTGTGGAGCCAGGGAAGACTCTGACTGCTCAGCTGAGGTTTCTCTAGACCCTTAGTAGACACTGACAGTGTTCTCAAAGGGCAGGGTCAAGAGTACTTTTTAGGAAGACACATGGATTCCTTAGGAAACGGGAGGAAAAAATGGAGGGAGGTAAACTATCTTGGAAGGAGAGAGAGAAGGACTGAGGCAAAGGCAATGAAAATGAAAGGAAGAGGCTAGTGGCCACAGCAAACTCCCTACTCTATGCCTAAACCAAACATACTTTGCTCATTGTGGGCAAATGCAGGACAGCAGGAACCTGCCAATCAGGGCCAAAAACATCCAGCTTGAACCTGGGGCAGCTTTTGTTCTATTTGTCCTTCAGTTTTTAGGTTTGCTTTCCAGAGAAGGATCTTGTCTTACTTACCTTTCTGTTGCTGTGATAAGATTCCATGACCAGGGCAAGTTACGGAAGAAAGAGTTTCCCTGGGATTTATAATTTCAGAGGGTTATGACCATCACAGCAAGGAGCATAGCAGCAGGCAGGTAGGCTTGAAACAGTAGATGAGTTTACATCCTAATCCACAAGCACAAGGCAGAGAGAACTAGTTGGGAAATCTATGGGCTTTGACACCTCAAATCCCACACACCTCATCTGCTAAAGCCACACCTCTAATCCTTTCCAAATAGTTCCACCAACTGGGCACCAAGTATTCAAAGATATGAGCCTATAGGGCCCATTCTTATTCAAAGCTCCACATTCTGCTCTTCAATCCTCTTGTTTCCTTTTCAGAGAATGATGTCACTTCAACAGTTCTGTTTTCAGCAATGCCAATGGTGGTTTTATTTTGAATGAAGCTAGATCTTTTAAAGAAGACTTTTTTTCTTACCTCTACATCTATTTGTGTGAATGTATGTTACATCTATGTGTGTCTGAGTAGGTCAGAAGAGTTTGTCAGATTCCTTGTAACTAGTGTTACAGGTGGCTGTGTGAAGCTTGTGGGTGCTAAAAACTAAACTCCAGACCTCCTGAAGAACAGCAGGCACTCGACTATTGAGCAGTATCCCCTCACCCCGTCCTTCCATCCCTCAAGACCAGATCTTTGAGATCTGAAAGCAACCCAAACCATTCACAGAAACCGGTTTCTCTGGTCACCCTGACTGCCTCTGCAGTCATTCTGAAAAGGAATGAGAAACTCCCTAAGGTTCATAATTCTTGCTAATTTATTCTAAAATAGAGATAACTATATCACAAAGAACTTAAGACTAGGAGATGGTTTCTTAAAAGAGGACATTGAAAACTTATAGGGACGTAAGGAAAGGGTAAAGGATATGGAAGGCCAGACATCTTTCTGGTGCCAGGATATGAATGGTTAGATAACTTTTCAGCTAAAACCCTCAGTTCCCTTGGAAGTGAAAGTAGTGAGGACAGAAACTCAGTCCCAACAGTTAAAGAGTTAGGTAATCATTACCATTTTGAGGACGTATAAAGAATAGAATTACAACTCTTGTCCATGTCAAAGCAAAATACAGATTATTTAGAAATTGACTTATAATTTATAACTGAAAATAAAATCATAGGCATGGTATCATATACTCAGCTAATCACAAAAATATCGAAGTATCACATTGTCAGGGACTAATTATAAGGCTTAAATCTTTTTCTCTCTTTGTAACCTCGTGTTTGCTGCAGGCTAGGGCACAGTATGAATAAGATGTGCCTGGCAGGGCTAGATAGAATCATTTAGCTGGCAATGTAAAATGTAATGACATGAGATAAGGGAATGGGGGAGAGGAAAAGACACTCAAATGGGTGAATGTAATGATTCTTGAAAAATGATGAAGGAGAAATGTACTGCAGCTGCTCATGATAGAGTGTGTTAGAAGACGCACAAAGAAAGACAGCACGAGCTATCTGGTGCTATCTGTTTGAAAGACAACTTGAGGAGTTTTCTGAACCATTATTCTATAAGACTGTTCTAACATGTGTTTCTGTTACTCAGTGTCCTGCCGGAAATGACAAGCCACAGAAATAGGGGTAAAAGCATTCACCAGGCCAGGCATAGAGTGACACACACTTTTAATTCCAGCACTTGGGAGGCAAAGGCAGAAGAATCTTTGTGAGTTTGAGGCCAGGATGGTCTACATAGCAAGTTCCAGGACAGCCAGGACTACATACATAGAAAAACACTGTATCAAGAACAGAAAACTAGGCTGGAGAGATGGCTCAGTGGTTAAGAGCACTGACTGTTCTTCCGGAGGACCTGAGTTCAGTTCCCAGCATCCACATGGCAGCTAACAACTGTCTGTGATTCCAAGATCTGACACCCTTACACAGTTATACATGCAGGCAAAAACACCAATTCACATAAAATACATATTTTTTTTAAAAAGAAAGAAAAACAGAACTATTACTAGACGAGGCTAAACCAGATTTATGTAAAGAATATAAGAATATATGTTGTAGGACACACGGGGTGGGGGGAGAGAAGGAGGGAGGAATTAGGAGTTTTTTGGTTTTAGCAGTTAAAGAAATTACTTGGTTTTTCTCTTCTAGGTCATTTGTGAGGAGTCTGTGTCTTCATATGTAAGTGCAAGTCTTGCTACCTTTTTAAAAAGCATTATATTTCTATGTATAGACTTGTATTGTGTGTATGTGAATTGTATTTGCTATGTGCATGCGCTGCCCGAGGAGGCTGTAGGCTATTTGGTTCCCTGGAGGTAGAGTTACAGGCAGTTTTGAGTGAGTGCTGGGAACTGTAGCTGTATCCTCTGCACAAGCAGCAAGCACCCTTAACCACTGAACTATCTCTCAAGCCCATCATCTCACTGTCTTATAAAGAAATAAAGATTACAACACTAGCTGCCTTATCTTGAGATTGGTCATGTGGGTTAGGTGCCCTGGTTCAGTAGGAATTAGGCTTCACATGTCTTTATAATATTACAAGTCACTGGGGTGAGGCTCCAAGTAGTCAGGGTCTGGCCGCTAAGAGGATTTGGATTTTCTGTGCATCTGCATTCCTCTCCTCAGTCTTGACCAGCTGCTTCAGAGCTGAAAAGGGATGCTGGGGAGCTCCGGATGGCATTGCTTATCTGTCACAGGATTTTAGAACAATACAGAATAAAACCCTGACTTGTATTTTGGAGAGGAAAGGACATGAGTATTGTTAGAGAATCGATCTTATGTGGATTATGAGCAGGCCTTATGTGAACACAAAGGAAGGCCCATCCAAGACATCACCTGAGGCTAAATTTAAGGAAGATGAGCTACTAGAGAAACCCACATATGGCAGATCTTACATATGCCTTATGTAAGTGGTAAGTGCCTTACCACTAAGGCTTCTATGACAAAGCCATGAAGGTTTGGATTTAAGGAATTTCAGAGTCTTTTTCTATTGCCACCTTCACCCTTACAGACTCCTGAGAGTTGGCCTCCTTTTTCTCTTGCCTTCGGGTCCCACCAAAATGTGGCCTTCACCAGGTTCCTTTAACCAGAAATGGGAAATAAAGTTTTTGCACACGGAGTCAAAGGAATGCCTCCCTGTGGTGGGTGACTGTGGCCTAAGTCACATCCAGGAGGCTTTCTGGTTTCACAGGAGGCTGATTCCATTGACAATCAGCCAACCATTACGAGTTCTGAAGAGAGAGGTGGAATGTCTCCTGCCCCAGCTGCCAAGAAAATTTGCAGGGAAAGACAAGCCAGAGGGCTAAAGATAGGGAATGAATTGGGCCAGACCCATAAACAGACAGAATCAGGAATAGGATGTGCTATGGGAGAGGCAGGGACATAAGGGAAGAATCATCAAGGGAGGAGGAAAAGGAATGGGAATCACACCTATGGTGATCTGGATAAGAAGTGCCCATAGGGTCCTATATGAAAGAGCTTAGTCACAGGGAGAGGAACTGTGTGGCCTTATTGGAGGAAGTGTGACACTAGGGGTAGGCTTTGAGGTTTCCAAAGACCACACCAGGTCTAGGCTCTGTGTGTCAGGTCCTCTCTCTCTCTCTCTCTCTCTCTCTCTCTCTCTCTCTCTCTCTGCCTGTAGATCAGGGTGTAGCTCTCAGCTACTGCTCCAGCATCATGCCTTTTTGATTGTTGCCTTAATGATAATGGACTAACCCTCTGAAACCGCAGACCAGCTCCTAATTAAATTCTTTTTCTTTATGTGTGGTGTCTCTTCACAGCAATGGAACACTCACTAAGACAATGCCTGAGATGGAATGGACATTCTTTCATGATAGTTACAGGAGGATGGGAAGTTACTTGTTCCTGTCTTGTGTGCCATTGTGCAGCCGCATGTCTGGATAAGAAACAAATCTGTTAGGTAGTAAGTCTTACAATACCAGACTTTTGTTTGTTTGATTTTTTTTTTTTTTTGACTGACCACTAGGCTTAAGGTACCAGGAGTCATTAGAAATTAGTTTTTAACATTTTGATATTTGCATAAACATTGCAAATTCGTGAAGATCAGACTCCAGGTAGTAAAAGTCTGTTTGATAAATTGTGACCTTTATTTTTGGCAAGTTTTAATCTCTACACTGACGACTTAGATTTATAAACTTATAGCCTTACTTTTCCAGAATTACAACTAAATTAGGAACTAGACCTGATGAAGAAATTTGGGTTTATTTACAATCTAACAAAATCTGAAAGACTTTGAATTTCTTCCTGCCTTCCTCATGTGGAGCAGATGGGCAATCTGAAGATGCTAATTAAGATAGATGGTCAGCCCTGTGCCATAGCCCTTCCTGCTAAATAGCCCCCCTTGCCTTTCCTTCAGGTTCCAGGATTCCTGAGGAAAATTTAACCCCTTGGGCTCCACTTTTATAGCAGACCTGCTTTATTCTGAGATACTGTGCACAAAAAGTTGGTTCTGTAGATAGTAAAGGGCTGAAGGCAGCAACAGGAAATAGATGGTTGTTTCAAAGTAACTTGTCTTGTGAAAGTTGAAGCAGAAGGTATTTTCTTGTCATAGTACTCAAACTGGCCTGTGTGAGGATTCAGCTATCATCAGGGATTGGGCTATCATTCCTCCTTGCTTTAATTTCTTATAAAGTAAAGTAAGCAACCTGGTTTCTGCTTCTAACTTTGGGATATTGTTGGACTGTTGGGTCCAGTTTGGCAGCTAAGTCCAAACTAGTGGCCTCTGAGAAATTGGTTAACGAATGAAAAAGCAGAAGGAAAAGAGGAGCAAGTGAATGACGGAGGGAGGGAAGGAAGGAGGGAGGGAAAATATTTAGCGTGTAGTATTTGACCATCTAGAAGGAGTCAGAAACTCATGTTCCAGTTCTTTCCATCACCCTGTGACCTAGGGCCTGTGTGAAGTGGATGGAGCTCAGAGTCCCATCTTGGCCTGTGAAGTTGAACACACTCCCTGGGGAGGGTGGGACAGGGCAGGCACGTACATGGCAGCTGTCTGGATATGACATACAAGTCCTGGATGTGATCTCTACACTTCTCACCTGTCAAAGTGGAAATCCTACAACATTTCAGCTGCTGCTGATCTCAGCTGGTTCCTTGATGCCACATAAACAACTGAGGCTCAGAGGCATGGCTTGTCCAGCCTATGGCTGAACTATAATACCTGGAACTGGGATTTGGATTTTGGCCTGTGGAGTTCTAGAGTCTGCACGGTTAACTGGTTAACTTCCAAGCTCTAGAACTTCCAAGACATCTGAAAAACCGAGAGACAAAAAAAAAATCCAAAAATGTATATTGACAGTAGAGAATACAGTGAACTTTGAATTTGTCACCAATAGTCGAGATTGCCTTTTATTGCAAGGCTCAAGAAGAAAAGCTGTTGGCCTTCTAATTTTTTATAAATTTAAAAATTTTAATTTTTTTAATTTAAACTATTGACCAGTCAGAGGGTCTGAATAGGCCTGAGTCAGACAGTGACTTGACTGTCAACAAGGGCACAGTCATCCAGTGATTGTGACAGCCAAGTGCAGTGTATGTTTCAATTTTGTGCAATCAAGGAAGTAAGCCACAGGTTGGACAAGCCTGGAAGCTGGCTGGTGTTGGAACTTGGAACCTGTGTGTGGCTATTAGGACAACAGATTTACTCTCCAGCAGAATGGGGACAAGATGATACAATGATCACCAGGCTGATCCACATTATAGTTATTAAAGCTTATCTGGATGGCTTTTGAAGAATAACCATAAGAGCTTGAACTGTCAGCATTTGTCATGGAAAATCACTCCAATTGCATCATGGACTATCAGTGCTGAGTAAGGTCCCCGCAGCACGTGGATCGAACTTTGCCATTCTAAAATGATATGTGATACACTTCGTGATTCACATTTTGATAAAATAATTATGTAAGTTGTTTTCCAATTAGAAGAAATCTCATGTGCAAAGATCATTGACAGCATGTCTTCTAAGTGAAATCCAAAGGCTATAATATGTTAAGAATCTAATCTGAGTAAGTTAAAACAAGACTTAAATTTTAATAGCAATTTTCTTTCTTTCCATTTGACTCTCTGGCTTATGAATAGGTCACTGATGGTATCAGATGTTTAATTTTGATGAGCTTTATTTTCTTGTTCATTTAGTATCATGGTTATCTGTCTATAAACATTACACCTTCTCTACAGGCTTCTATACAGACTTGTTCTGCTCTCTGGATTGTCTATTTCTTCTTTGTTTTTATTTCCAACTTTGCCTTTGGATCTCCTCAAATGTAGAGTGATCTTTGGTTGTCTGGTAATATTTAAAAGTGAGGCATCAAAGGTTAAACCCACACCAAACATTTTTTATTCTTGGAGGAAGAGTTTGACAGTAACTGTCGCCCTGGGATGGTTAGATGAAACCTGGTTATTTTGCTAGCATTCACCAAAGCATCAAAATGGACAACCTTTGCTTTGGACCACTCCTTTGCCCTAAGTGGGCTTATTTTGGTTTGTCTATGCCTCAGTGGCTTGGCTTCAGTTTTTGGAGCAAGACAGGGGAATGTGCTTGGTTTGTGTAATCCAGCTTCTAGCTTTTAACCTAATTTCCCTACATTCATCTGGGTATTTCATCCTCCTCCAGCTGATTCCAGGTGCCTCAGATCTGGAGTCTCTCCAGTCTAGTGACTAAAGTAGAAGTGATCTATCTTCTAAGAAGTGTGTGGGTGTGGGATATATTTGCCTGAGGGAGGGTGAGCAAATGTGTAAAACTATGAGTGGGTAGGAAGGTGGATCAGTGGGTAAGAGTGCTTGACTGTAAGCACAGGGACCTGAACTCAAATCTCCAGCGTCTACGTAAAAATGGGGCATAGCTTAAGGTGCCTGTAACCCCAGCATTAGGAAGGAGAGACAAGTAGATATTAAGTGCCTACTGGTTAGTTTCCAGGTCAGTAAGAAACCCTGTCTTAAGGGAATAAAGGAAGACATCTGACATCCTGCTCTGGTCTCTGGAGGTGTGTACTGATGCACCCCCCACTCATGTGCACCTGCCTCACCAGAGGCCCACTTCAATGATTTCTTGTTTCTGATGTTATTTTCTACATTCCTGAGTAATTTGGTGTTGTGACTGCAAGAACCTGTGGCTAGATATAGGTCATAGGCCCTAGGGGAGAAGCTACTACAATTACTCTGCCAAAGGCACAGTAGTAAGCTGTCCCAGAATGGCATTTTGCACACAGATTATGGCATCTCCCAGCTCTCATGGAAGTAACTTCTTCATGCAGTAGATGGTGGTTAACACAGGGACCAACCACTGGTCAAGGTGCAGAGAATAAGAGATTGGGGGGATACTCAGCCATAAAAGGGGTATCTGTAGTATACTTCCTTCTCCACCCAGGGCTCAGGGATCATTGCAGAAGAGGGCAATACAGTTTTCAAGAGACAGAGGTAGTGGAAGACTATAAGAAAGCAGTGGACATAACAAGGTAGCTGCGCATATGAATCCACAGCAGTCATGACAGCATGTACAGGCCTGTGCACACTAAAGTCGGAGAGAGTCACAATTTGGAGAGGGGATGTTGGCACAAAATCCACCCATAGCTGAGTAACACGCATGTGTAAGTTAGACTGGATCTTAGAGGAGTTAGTTAGTAAACATTGATTATTATGATCAAAATACATTGTATGAAATTCTCAAGGAATTAATAAAAATAAATAAGCGAGGGAAAAGAACTGAAGGAATATTTCTCAAGGAAACCATATCATACTTCCACCAGCTAGGGTAGAAATTTGCTGTGTGTATTTCTCCATTAATTCAACAAATATTCACTGGATGCTTGCTTTCTATCAAATACTGCTCCAAATCCTGAGATATGGCAGAAAAAAGGGTCCTGAGTTATATGAGCCATAGGAGCTATGCATTTCTTTCCCTTTAGTATTTGAGAGCCTACTGTCCTAATTAGTTTCCCTTTTCTGTAACAAAGTACCTGAGACAGTCAACATAATAGAAGTAAAGACTTATATTGGTTCATTGTTTCAGAGGTCTCAGTCCATGATCAGGTGACATTGTTTTGGATGTCATTACAGAGACTGGGTTGAAGTAAAGATGTTCACTTCATGGTACTGGGAAGTAAAAGGGTTGGAAAGAGGCCATGTTCCCAATAACCTAACTTCCTAACACTAGGCTCCACCCCTTAAAAGTTCCACCACTTCGCAATGGTGCCACAGGCTGGTGACCAACCTTTATATAAACAGCTTTAGGGACATTTCATGTCCAAACTTTAGCACCTACCATATGGCAGGTAATGTGTGAGGCAGCAGGGATCTCAAATAAGTAAGACTCAATCACTGCCTCCACTCAGGACATCACGAAAGAAGGGAGAAGGAAGATCCAAAGGCCAACACAATGGTGTGCACCGAGTAAGGGCTGCGGGGAAGGCAGAGACTGTCACCCGTGTGAGTCAGGAAAGACTTCTCGTGGTGACTCTGGAGTTGCCACCTGAACAGTACAGAGCAAAGACAGATGAGTGGCTCATGAAAAGGCAAAAGAATGTGAGCAGGCCATCATGGCTGCAGGGTGGACAATGAGGAGATAACAGGGAAGGACTGGCAGGTAGAACCAAGGGCCTGGGAGCTTGGTGGTCTCCAGGAAGATAGGACAGTGGCTGAAGTAAAGAAGGGGTGTGTGGGAAATGGTCCTGCTAGTTGGAAGATAGATTTGGCAAAGGACTGAATTTAAAGAGTGAGAGAAAGAAATTTAAAGATGTCATAGATGTAACTTAAGTGATAAGGCAGATGCCTTATTTTTTTTTTTTTAAAAAAAAAAAAAACTAATTCTCCCAGGCTGGCCTTAAACTTGTAGCATATGGCTGGGCGGTGGTGGCACACATCTTTAGTCCCAGCACTCAGGAGGCAGAGGCAGGCGGATCTCTGTAAATTTAAGGCCAGCCTAGTGTACTGAGCTAATTCTAGGACAGCCAAGGCTGTTACACAGTGAAACCTGGTCTCAGAAAACAAACAAAACACCTTGCTATGTTTGTAAGAGTGGTCTTGAATTACTGATTCTCCTTGTTTGCACCTTCTAAAGTCTGCTAGGATTCAGGTGTCACCAAGGCCTAGCTCTAAGTGGTGCTGAAGACTAAATTCAAGGTTTTGTGTACTCTCCCAATCGAGGTGTGTCTCCAGTCCTTCAGGTCCTGCTTTTAGCCGAGACAAGAATTTTCTCAGGAAAGCTGGAGAGATAGCCCCATCTCCCAAGTTGAGTTTGAAAAACCTTGGGCCACCCAAGACAGAGTATGTAATAAGCTTCTAGATGAGTAGGTGGAAGGTCAGGTGAACCGTCCTGGTGTGATGCCAATGTTTGAAGCATGAGCGCATTACTGGAAAGAGAGCAGAGAGACTGGACAGGAGAAGCACTTATAGGCTGTGAATAGGACCTGAGTAACCCTGAAGGCAGATGAGGAAAACAGCCTGGGGAAAATGGTCTAGACAGGTAGGTGGGAAAGACATGGATGAGAGGGTGGGAGTATGAGAAAGTCACTCAGCCAGAACAATGAGTGAAGAATCCCACAGGTTCACAATGTGGAGGCTGATGTTTCTCTTGACAGGAGAGAGTGCAATGGTTGAGCTCATCTCCAGCAGGTCCTGGAGAAACATAAGGGAGACTGATACTACTTTTCAATTCAAAACTCAAGACCTTCTCAGCCACTTGCTTAGCTGACTCACAGTAGCTCACACATCCCCAGAGCTGTCTGACCTCTCATCTTCAAGCAACTATCTCTGGGTGTCATCTTTAAATCTCTGCTCACTCACCCTGATGCCTTCCAGTTGCTGGAAAAGCCAACATTTCCTGCCACAGGACCTTTGTACCTCAGTCAAGAATGATGCTCTGAGATTTTGCTAAACTCACATCTCTGCCTCCTTCAGGTTTTCACAAATTACTACCTTTCAGTGTGGCCTCAGCTGACACTTTATTTAAATTATAGATTCTCTAAAAGCTCTACCCTTATTTCCGTATTACTTTTGTTTTTCAAAGCATCATTTTACCATTACTTTTAAATTTTACCTCTGAGTCTTTACCACATAAAGTATGGCTACTTTACGAAGAATGAATCAGTACATCAAAAGCCCTTTGTATAGAGCTTTTTGCACATCAAAAAGGCTCAACCAAACTGGCAATAACTATGTTTCCTCCCAGTCTTCAAAAACAAGTTAAAGGCGTTTGGTGTACTTTTATTATCTGAGAACTTGTTGGATGTAGTTGACACAATGTCTGTGTCTGTGAAGGTGTCAATACAGCACTGTTAACTGTGGCTTGTCCTTACTACAGTAAGTGAGAATTATTTTGTAGAATTACCTTCCTCCACACAATAATGCAGACACTTTTACCATATTCTTATCTGCAACAATGGCATCATTGACAAACTTGTACCATCGGGACTTTTACCAGTGTTACAGTTGAATAGTTGTCCTATAGATGTGTACATAAAGAATTGCAAGGGATAGAGTTTGCTGGTATTCTGTTAACGTTGAGGCTTTGCATCAGCAGAGATGTTTCTCTGTGTCATAAGAACATGCTCCCCTAACATGTAAGTCACTGTTCACCACTGTGGGTGGCAGGGATTAAAGATCAAGCATCCAACCCTGGGGAAACGTTTTCCTTGGCTGCGGTTCAGGGTAGTTTGCACTGCATTATGCTCTAACCTGGCTGAGTTCCAATGGCATTGCTTGTGCAATGAGGCTGCCTACAAAGCCAGCCTGTGTCTGAGGTCGATAATTAACCCATCTTCACTCCTTGGGAGGTGATTCGGGTGTATGTATGGAGTAATCTTTAACAGACAGAAACACATTTTTCACAGTGTGCATAGCTGTGAGCATAATCCCCCTGAGTATTTATTAAAGATACTGACTTCCAGCTTCACCCTAGGCCCACGCTCTCAGGACCTCTAACATATAGTCTGAAAATCTACTACCCTAAAAGACTTTCTAAAGTTAATTTAATAGTCTGTCCACAATTCCTTATAATATAGTTCTAATTAGAAAAATTAACTTCAGACAATTGAGTAGAAACAGCCATAGACAGAAGTGGCCACTTGAATCTATGCACAGAATCAACCCAAGGACAATGGAAGGTGTGGAGGTTATGTAGTACACACTTTGCAAGGGACGAGCCTGGCTATGCTAGAGCATAGGGGCGTGTTACCTGGCCTCAGAGAAGAGAACGGCTCAGAAAATAGATTCCATTTTTATTAGTTTTCAAGTAGAAGAACATAACCCCTGCTCCCAGCCCTTAAGATCTGTGTGCTTGACTGATGTCCTTACTAGAGGGTTCTATTGATCAATTTACAGCTTCAGGTAATTCTGCACTTACATTGGAACATGCAGACTGAGGGGTCCTCCAGGGCTTAGGAATAAGTTCACCACAGTCAGCCTTGGTATGACTCACACAGCACTATCCTTTGCATGAGGGCAGTACTTCACAGGCATAGAGAGATCTAGAATGCCTAACCACAAGGATGTATGATTGTCTATAGGTCCTATGAAGATGCAATTTCTGGTACGATGGAATGGGAAGGGGGGATAGTGGCTCAGAGACTTTGTGTCAAGCTCTCTCTATTGCCCCTGCCTTTTCCTGCTGCTGGTGGAAGTCAGTATCTACAACATCACTGAGTAGGGGCCTGGCTTTTTCTTTCTCCTTCCTTCCTCCCCTCCTCTCCTCCTTTCCTGCTCACCTCCTGTGTATGTGTGTGTGTGTGTGTGTGTGTGTGTGTGTGTGTGTGGTATATTTTGAGTGGGGAGACCAGTGCCTTCCTCTCTCAATTTCTACCTTTTTTTTTTTTTTTTTTTTTGAGACAGAGTCTCTCAGTGAACCTGAATTAATTTTTCGGAACAGTGAAGCTGGGCTGGGATGTGGCTTAGTGGTGGTTCAGGTTTTGTCTAACATGAGTAAGGCCTTGTGTTTGTTCCTAGAAACAAAATTACCCCTGACAATTTTGAACTTGGACCAGATAACTTTGAACTTTGCTACTGGAATAAGTCCTTGTACACACCTCCATCTTGCTTTTGTTAATCCCCCAAAATGATGTAAGGTATTGCCTAGTCACAGGGATTTAAGAAAATAAATAAAAATAGAAGCAATGTTTTAATCTTTGTTTTCCTTCTCATAATTTTGCATTTTACAGGTTTTATATTATTAGAATGACAGTAACTCTCAAGAAAGGTGGGCATTTATAGGCAAAATATAGGGTCCTGTTATTTACCAGAGGAACCCAGCCTTGGTACTATCTTGTACTTAATGGATTATCATTTTAGGTCTCTCTGGTGCTGCAGAAGATCAGAAAGACTTTTCTTTATGTGACTCCACTGATAACAGGTAAATAAATTGTCAGGACACCTACAACCCTTTTTCTGTTCCTATGAGCATGCAATACCCTGAGCAATGACCCCCTGATACACGTGCATATGTGTGAAAAGGATATTTGTCACTCAGTTGAAACTGGAAAGTGGAATTTAGGAGGTTAGAATTGTGACTTAATGTGTGTGTATTGTTCTACCAGCCATCCTGCAACCAGGCATTAAAGACTGTGAATTGATAACCGGTAGACTGCTTCCCCCTAGTGGTGAAGCTGGTTGTAGTACTTCAATTTTCACGCACTTAACATCAGAGATGGTTAGGAATTATTCTGAATTAGTGCCAGAATTGATTTTGCTATGACAGTGACAACATACATATGTATGTATGTATATATATATATTTGTGATACAATCACACAATGATAAAACCGTTACGTAGTTATTTTAATAACTAAACCAATAATTTCCAAGGTATTTAAAACTCATATCTTATCTATTTTTTTTCTGACTCATCCTTTTCACTCATGAAACAAATTATTTCTGATTTTCTGTAAAGAGATTTGAAATAAGTGCATGGGATTGTGCTCTTTATTGTCCTAATTATTTATGATTGTCGGCTTTATGTGGAGTTTGTTATCTGAGAGTCTGGATTGTGAAATGTCTTCCCTACCTTTCTCTTTCCCCATTCAGGCTGATGGCAGGCATTCCTTAGGAGAAGTTTGTTATGCCAAGTACAGCTGATCAAGTTCAAAGATGTGGCCTAGTTTTCACATGTTTGGTCAACTTCAACTTTGTAGCAAAAACTTTTGATCCCTTTCCTATTTTCAAAACAGTTAAGCACTTCTACAGCAGCTATTTCCCTAGAAACTCTCTCTTGCTCCAGCATGTGATTATTGCTAATGATTGTATTTATAAAGCTACCACTGCCCGAGCAAGGCTGTGTCAGGATGGGATTGGTCCTGTGCCCAACCTTTTGTTATGAACCAATGAATTATTTGTACTTCTGCCTCCAGACAATGTCATATTCATCTGTGTGTCCCCAGGGCCCAGCTGTGTGATAGGGATAGTGTAATGCTCCCAAGATTTTTACTGAGAGTAAAAGCTAAATTAGTTTGTTCTAGGGGAGAACCGAATCAGAGAGACACAGCACACATCTGGCAGCATTTCATTAAGACTTTCCTGTTAAAGAAAAGGCAGAAATGAAGAACAGGGTTCAAGTTTGGCTGAAACAAGTTTGGATCAAGCTGACAATCTTGAAACATGCCAATCAGCACACAGACTAAGTTGCTGTAGTCTCTACGCTTTTAAGTAAGTATATTTTAAATGTTCTCAGTAAGAAGTAAAAACAACTCACATTTGTTTAAAATACAAAGGTATAGGAAGGACGTGGTGGGATGAATGAACCAGGCTGTTACTTCTGCAGGGAAAACTTGTTTACTTTGCCTTTTGTGACATCAACTCTTTTTGAGGAACAATGACTGTGACACCCACCTCTTTTGGGGAGGAAGGCCAGACAAGGGTGCTGACCATCTTGGCTTGTCAACCTTTGCAATGGGTCTTAGTTTCCCAGGGATAAAACCCCCATTCAACTACAAGAAGTAACAATTAGATCATAAAGTGGGTTTGGATACATGTCACCTCTTGGCTCAGATTCTGTAAACAGATTCCTCTTTAACAATGGCCTGAACAAGAGATCACAGGAACTGATGGCATTGTTTGATGTGAGAAGCCTGGAAATTTCCACTTCAGGGAGATGATGTCATGGGATTTGATGCCAATATAGCCATTTAGAAATTCAAGGATGAAAACAACATATGAAAAAGAAATAGGTTTGATGAGTTTTTTTTTAATGTGTAGAATATATGTGGTAGAGCTATAGATGGGGAACACTGTGATGGCTTATCTACAAGGGTCAAAAGGGTGAGGTATAGTGCTGCACCAATGGACAAGACATTAGACTAAATGGAAAATTATAATCATACAGTCATACACTTGCAATTTTATTTCTTTGGGATGTCTAGAATAGTAAGATCTATAGAAATATCTAGAAAATGAGTGGTTTCTAAGGTGTGTGTGTGTGTGTGTGTGTGTGAGAGAGAGAGAGAGAGAGAGAGAGAGAGAGAGAGAGAGAGAGAGACAGAGAGAGAGAGAGAGAGACAGAGAGACGGAGAGAACTATTGGATTCAGTGTTTGTTGGGGTGGGTGGGTAATGAGAATGATCTGAAACTATGGTGGTATTACATGATCCTGCAAATACATTGAAAACAATTAAGTCACCTACTTTATTTATGTAGCTTTAAATAGGTATGCATGTAGTCAATATGGAGTGTGTGCACATATGTGTAGTGCCTTCAGAGTCCAGAAGATGGTGTTGGATTTTCTGCAACTGGAATTACAGGTAGTTGGGAGCCATTCAACACGAGAACTGAGCACTGAACTCAAAACATCTGCATACACATAATACTGGTTATAATGAGAACAGTGGTAGCTACAGTGAAGAAATGTGGCTGTATCACTCAGCAGCAAAAGGAACAGGAGACAAGGGCTCTATGGGTCTTCTGTAGGATGGACAAAGGTCATTCTTTGCCAAGAATTCAATCCAAGTCTGAAGGTGAGTAGCAGGAAGTCTGACTTGAGGAAAATTCTTTTAAGGAAATCTGTATTGCTAAAAAAAATGTCAAGGTCATCAATAGTAGTGGACCAAGACCTTCCTAGTTTAAAGGAAAAAAAAGATTTGCATAGCCTAAATGTAACCATGGCCCTGAATCAGGAGAAAACATTAAAAACAAAACAAAAAGACTTACTACTGTAGGGCTAAGGGGATGGCTCAGTGGCACAGTGCTTAATATGTAAGACTAAAGACCCGTGTTAGGATCTCCAGAAAACTGGAGTAAGGTCTGGAGATGAGAGAACAGGGATGTGGTATCATTAATTTCTTCAGTTTTATCAGTGTACCATATTTATTTAGCTTATAGAAAATACAGATTAAAGTATTTATGGGTAAGAAATATCTACACTTAATGCTCAAATAGTTTAATTAAAAAACATGATATGTGTTGTGACCAGGTACATAAAACAAGAAACATTATTTTTTAAAAATCAGTGCAGAACTTTGAATAGCTTACTTGTGAAGCAGAAGTCAACAGAGCTGGTAGACAGCAGGCACATAAGTGTAGTAGTAAGTTTCTGGCCTGTCTGCCAGACCTGCAGACTCACAGTCCCACAGAAACACACAGACACTTACATTAATTTTACTCTGCTTCCTGATTGACCTGGGGGCCCAGACATATAACTTGCTAGCTCCTTCATCTTAACTCAACCCATGATTCTTATCTTGTTCAGCTACATGGCTCAGTACCTTTTCTTAGCAGCATTTCAACTTCTTTCCTCAGTGTCTCCTTGGCATCTCTGCTCCATTCTTCCTGTTTCGAGAGTTTTTCTTAGTCTGGTATCCCCACCCACACTTCCTGTCTGCCTTTGGCCAATAAGCATTCTTATTAAACCAGTAGGTGGGAAAATTACTTACAATGCAACAACACAATCCCACTACACATAAAGAGAAACCTCCTTGATGGGTCAGTGTAGGTGGCACCTAAGAGGAACATCCCCAGCACACACAGGCTTCCACAAGGACAGTGTACTTCTCTCTCTACCAGAGCCAGGGAGTCTGCTGTTCCCAGAGCATCTGTTCACAGCTCTCTGCCTCTGACCTGTTGAAGTCTCTTAAGAGTGAGAAAACTATGAAAGGAGAAAAAAAATGCATGACAACCAATGTATATTCTTCCCAAGAGTTCAAGAGCAAAAAAAAGATTGCTCCTGCTGGACAGTCATTTATCATTTTGATTATTATTTCCCCTGCCAAAATAAGCACTGGGAAAATAATTACATGCCATGTTTTTATATTAGTTTATTAGGCTAAGAACTCAGTTATAAATATCATAGAATATATAATCAAAATGTAATAAAAATGAAGTAGGACTCTTCTCACAATGTTGAATTTTCAGGGTGTCTGTGTGATGTCATCTCTTGGCACATTGGTAATCAGGTCATGAAACAGCTGATATGAAGTCCAGCCCAACATTATCACATGGGAGGTAGTGTCCATTATAACCCATGTATTTATGTGCAATCAAATCACCTTCAAGTTTTTAGAATATGAAGGAAAAGGAGAGATCAACTTATACAATTTCCTTGTTTTATAAGTGAGAAAACTATGCCACTTCCACTCCACTTCCTTGATTCGTTCCAAAGCCATGGCTCCTGTCACTAGAACCTTGTAGACTTATAGAAGCCTACGTTTCATTTCTATACACCAGAACATATCCACCTTGATGCAGGCCAATCACAGTTGTCCTTGAATCAAAACTGAGTCCAGTCTGCTTCCTTTTCCCTAAGGTAATCTGCAATGTCTGCTGGCAGTTAGTAGTCAAGGCTATCTTCTGGGGCACTCTCCATCACAGGCACTGTGCTCATATCTAGCTACTCAGAGAACTAGGTTTCTGCAAGGCAGGGGCTTGTGCCTGTTTGCTCTCTGATGTATTCTGAATGTCTTCATCAGTTTCAAGATTGTTGAATAAAACTGAGTAAATGTCCCAAGATCCTCAAATACCACATAAACTATTTTCAGAGTATTCTGTGTTTATGTTGAAAAAAATCAAACTAAAACAAACACACCCTGGTCAACATGTCTTTGCATTCAATATAGCATTTCCCCTGTTTTCAGCTGAGGATGGCTATTCATTGCTTTCTTTTGGATTCCTCTCTTGTCAGATTAACTGTCTCATTTAGTCATGGGCCATATATTTGTTTATAGAGCATTTTCTCTACTGAGGTTGCCTTTTCTCAGATGACCCTGGCTGATGTCACATGGACAAACAAAGAAACAAAAAACAAACCAAAACAAAGAGGGATTAAGAATGTAAGAGTAGGAGGAAGAATGATGTGGAATGTGGAAGGGTAGGAATGATGTGATTACTGCACGAGATCTGTATAAAACTGGACCTGCCAACATCCTGTCATGGAAGGGAGAGTTCATGAAGCTCTATCATTCCCTGAGGATTTATATGCAGTTAGTAGATGCTGGGGGCGGGCGGTGTTTTCTTCAGTTGTGTAGTCACTGGTGAGGTGCCCAAGCTCTTGAAAATAACCCCTCATCCAGTTTCCTATGAGCAACCCTAATGAAACTCTCTATATCACCAAAAGACAAAAGAAATCAGGCAAAAACATTAGGGCTGTTTGTTGGGAACTGGAAGTGGGAGGGGGTATGAGAAAGGGTAACTGGGCATGAATACATCCAAAATGGGTCATATAAATGTGAAAATGTCACAAAGATGTCCATTACTTATAACTAATATCTATGAATAAATAAAAATGCATTTGGAAACAACAATCAAATTTTAAACAGTAAAACAAAGCAACAACCACCTCTTTCCAGACTTCCCGAAGTTGTCAGGTACGGTGTGAATTTTTTAAAGAAGTAAGTAGTTTCAGAGATGGATAACCTTTGCCCACTCTGAAGATAAGATACTACAAAAACAGTTGAAGATAGGATATTACAAAGATGGACATCCTAGCTAGCTAAAATAATTGAAAAAAATGGATGAATATAATTAATAATAAAGTTTCCTCCCCAAAATAAAGCTAATAGTGTGTGTGTGTGTGTGTGTGTGTGTGTGTGTGTGTGTGTGTACTCAGCCCTCTATATGAGCAGTCTAGTGACAATGCATTTAACCAGCCATAGATCATAAATGGATTTAAGTTTGCCATGGTTGTGTCTGTACTGAAGATGTGCACATTTTCCCTTCATCCTCATTCCCTAAGCAACACAGCATGACAAGTGTTTATAGGTAAGTCACATTTATTAAGTGTTCTAAGTTGCCTGGAGATAATTTAAAGTATTTGGAAAGAAATCTAAGTTATATGGAAACATCGTGCCATTTTATATAGAGCTTTTGCCTGTCCATGAAATGGATTTGGGTATCCAAGAGAGGTTTTGATTGATTGATTCTTGGGAGTTGGTTCTTGCAGTTGTGAAGGATGCCAAGACCACGTTCTGCAGGGTTAGCTGGTGAAGCTGGGTAGCCATGGGGCTCCAAGGAAAGTGCAGCTGCATCTTGATTACTTGTCCCTGGTCAGGCAGGGAGTTAGATGTATGGGAACCAAAGAAGCTACACAGATCTTAGCAACTGTCTCCTGATAGTAAACTCCACTTGGTGGTTAAACACACACCCAATGTTCTTCCTTACATCAATATATCAAAATCCAAGCTTCTTGAGCACTTTCTCGGTTACTATATACATGCAATAATGAGGGAGTCTGCATCCTCAAAAAATCTGACCTTATAATATCATTTGCATTTTGGTCTTCCTTGTCAGTTTTTAAGTACCATGGCCCTACATAGGGAGTTTTGGTCTCCCATAATTTGAGAGAAAAAGTCACCTTAACTCCGTGAATATGACTCTTACTTTGTAAGTATTTATAAACCTTCATAAAACTCTTCAATGATTGGCCCACTGGACTGGCCCCATTTGGAACTGCATAATCTCCTCTCTCTTTGGAGTATATGCTTCACTTTGCTTTGTTAGATGAGTGCCTGGTTAAATTGCCTTATTTCTTTCTTAAATTCTTTCCTTGGAGAAAGACCTGAGAAGAAACTTCACCAGGTAACACTGATGACTAGATGGAGACTCAGGGATTCAGTCCAAAGGCAGAATATTTTCTCCCTTAGGGGAGGTCAGTTTTTTTTTTTTTTTCATTAAGGCATTCAACTGGCTGGATAAGGTCCTTGAATTTATAAAAGTCAAGTGCAAATATTAACTTTATCAAAAAGTGTCTTCAAAGAAGCATTTATTTGACCCACCCAATCATGGCCTACATAAATTGACACAATAGATTAACTTTCAGACTGCTCAGGAAACATCACTCAAAACAGTTTGAAGAAGCCACATTCTCATCTCTCTCAACACTCATGCATGGCCTCCCTGGGACTTCATGCCTTGTGTGTTCCTTCATTACTGACTCATCTTGGGATTCTTTATCAACCTTGCATCCCTCACCACTGGAAAAAGCCTACTCATCTTTCACAGTTCAGATCGAATGTTAGCTTAGCGAAACTTTAATACCATACTCCATCCAGAAGACTACATTCCTTCCTGTTCCTCTGTGCTGGAGCTATCTTAGCATCCTTATATTGTCTTACTTGTATAGCAAACTGCAGTTCAGCGGCATGAGTTTAAAAGAATCTGTAGGGGGATTTCCCCAAAGGTGGCATTTGTTGGAAGGAGAGACAAAGGGAAGACATTGGAATTGTGAAAACTTGGAAGCTCCATGGTGGTGTTCCACAAAGCTGAATTAACTTTTAGAAAGGGCTACTTGTTGACCTGGTTCTGATTTAACCTGGTCTGGCTGATGGGCTGGAAGACACCCTGACCCAGCAAGAATGGGCATCAGCTGTTTACTGCTGCTTACTTCTTACTTAACTGTCACAAATATCTAGAGGTGGGACATTTTAAGATATTTTGCTTTGCTTTGTTAATATATTTGTTTATCTAATAATGTACCTCTGTAATCTGTTCTGTTTTTGTACCATTTCTGTTGTAATTGAAGTAAAAAGTTTATATGATCTAAAAACAATGTTGATTCTGGTACTAGACTTACTAGATTTCACCCCTTATCTCACCAAGTTACATAACTGTCTTTACCTTAATTTTTCCATCTGCCAAATGGAGCTATAATGTCTCTGACCACTTGGGAAGATCTGGAAAGTTAATAGGTTAAAAAAAAAGTCTTGGAATGGTGTTCTGGGCCACTGCTGTTGCTCAGTTGTGGAGTGCCTGCCTAGTATATGCAAAGCCTGGACTTGATTGGCACCACCAGGAAAAAAGAAAAAAAAAAAGCCAAGGAATCAAGGAAATAAGCCAGTGTCCAGCACACAGTGGCCATTCAGAAGCCCACAGTTATTTCCATTCCTAGTATTGCTCGATAATTTTTCTGTGTTATGCAGAAAGTTATTACTTTTTGAGGATAGGAGCATGGTCTTAGTTTCTTTGTATACATCCAATACTATAAAGAACAAACAAGCTTGATTGAATTTTAATGAACTACATATGACCTTATTTGCAGAGAACCAGGCTTGCAGCATCCCCAGCAGCACCACTGGAACCTCACAACAAAGCCTACAAAGTCATCATTAACTCCTTTTTACAGACAAGACAACTGAGAATTGGACAGTAATTTAATTGTTCAGTGTCAGACACAGCTGACCACTACAGAGTCTCCAGTTCAGCTCCAAGGTTATCCAAAAGAAACACTCTGGTCATTGGGAGTTTTTCCTTTCTGGCCCATGTGGTGGGAATGTTCATTTGTATGCTGTAAATAAAGGAACTGTTTTGGCCTGTGTCGGGCACCGTAGAAGAAGTAGGCAGGGAAATTGAGGTTTAGGTAGGAGGAGTGCTGAGTCAGACAGACTTCATCCAGCCACCAAAGAAGGAGCATGTAGGCATACAGGTGAGCTGTGGACCACAGCCATGTGGCAGAACAAATTAATGAAAATGGGTGGAATTAAGGCAAAAGAGTTAGCTAAGCAATGTGCCTGAAACATGGGCCAAATAGGATGAAATTAATATAAATTAATATAAGCATCTGAGACATTTTTTTTTGGGGGGGGGGGGTTAAAGCGGCTGCGGGTAGGTGGAACCTCTGACCTGTATGGAGTCAGAAATCTGGTACAACAGGTTCAGCCACCCCATTAATCCCTCCACAGCCTTATTTTTACTATCAAGAACATTTGGATTGAGAAGGCTGGTAAAACTGAGGCTACCTATTGACGTTGCAGACTGATTAAGGGTGAGGTGCGGGCAGGAGCTGGTTATCAGTATAAGATGTCCTCGGGAGTAACTGTGGCCTCTTCCATTTTAGTCTTGATTTCCGGGAGAGGGATCTGACTGATTGCCACCACAACCAAGTTTGCTGCATGGGCCGATGCGCTCGCTACGCATATCCAGAATGACTCTTCAAACTGTTCTTCCACCACGACAAACTGAAAGAGCCTCTCCTGAAAGTTGGCAATCCTTTCCGTCAGACTGTGAAATTTCACCGCAGCCATGAAGCTGCCGATGGCCAGCGCCACGACTCCACCTGAAAGCCAAAGTTGCGCTTTTATTTACTGCTTCTTTTGTCAGTTGTAAAGTTTCTACTGAGGTGATACTTCTATGCCATGTGAAACAAAATCTTTGGGGTTTGAAGAATTAAACAGCAACACAAATTTGAATTTGTATTTAAAATCAGTAGACAACCCACAGCATATCAAAGGCAAGAGGGACAGTTATCTAGAAAGAGAATAAATTAGTAATGGATGGACTTAAATTTGGATGTGCTAACTCTTCTTTCCAGCCATATTCCCATTAAAGGGCTACTTTCTAGACACTTTTGCCTTCTGTACAGATGGTGCATGTTGTGTAGGAAGATGTAAGACCCTATTCTGCAGGATCAGATTTCACCTCTGACTTCACTGTTCTACAGAAAGGAAAGTAGAAAGGAAACTCTGGAATTCCAAACTTTATCTCCCTAACAATGGAGCAAAAGTTCTGTGGATCCCCTCTTCCATTTTAATTTAAATTGACAATAAAAAAGACACAATAAACTGAGTCTGGTAGTGTATGCATGTAATTCAAAGGCTTGAGAGGCTAAGACATTTCTCTGGGTTGTTAACTATCCTATAAGGCCGTGACTTTAAAAACAGGTGTACTATTTTATTCTGGAGCCTTGTCTACTTCTTAAAAGGATGGCTTTGCTTCTGGGGCTCTAGATGATAGGAACTGCTGCAGTGATGTATCTCTGTGTTTTCCTCCTCCTTCCATTTCCAGTCCGTAAACCCTATCTATGGGAGTCTTCAAAGAACAGCCAGAGGCTATGTTTTAATTTATTTTGGTGATATGTTTCTTCTGATTTGGTAGGATCTCATCAGTGGAATTAGACTAGTGGTTCTCAATGTTTCTAATGCTGTGACCCTTTAATACAGTTCCTCATGTTGTGGTGATCCACAACACAACATTTTCTCATTGCTACTTCATAACTGTAATTTTGCTACTGTTATGAATTGCAATGTAAATATATTACATTATGATACATGACCCTAAACAGGTGGTAGAAACCCACTGGCTGGGAACCACTTAATTTAAAGAGTCTCAGGACTCTAGACATGTAGACTCTATTCTCCAGACATGTACAGAAATTGGTATTTATTTAATGAGTAGGACTGAATACTTGTTATGATGAGCCTGCACAGAGATAAGATGCCTGCAGTCCTGGTGACTATACAGGATAGCTGGCCTTTATACACAAAGGCAGATACATAGTAATTGATGCACTATAATATATGTTGCAAAACCAGGACTTGCTTTTATACTTTATGATCTTCTAATATACAGCTAAAGAGGAGAGAGATTATTGACACAGTGTTACCTTGCCCATCCAATATGGGTTTTCTGAGACAGTAGTTTTTCATAGGATTTTGTTATTTTCATCATAGATGAAGTATTAAGTATATAATTAAAGGTAACTCTTACTTTCTATGTGTTCATAGGTTAGCTAATCTGTGTGAATACATACTCATACAGTGTCTCAGCAAAGACAACATTTATCTGAACCAAAGATTTGGACCCAGTGAAAGGGTAGAAAATAAATATTTTAATTTCTTTATATTTTCCACCCAACTACTTATGTCACAGGACTTGATGGCCTTAGAGGCCATTAAGGGTGGACCCTTTCCCTCATTGACTTTCTCCACCCTGGTTGTCTTTGGCCCTACCTTCTGTTTCTCTTGTAATCCTGGAAGAAGAAGAAGAAGAAGAAGAAGAAGAAGAAGAAGAAGAAGAAGAAGAAGAAGAAGAAGAAGAGCCCCTTTAGGATCTAAATGACCACATTGATGGAGTTACCTTGTTAAGACCCATTAAGGAAAAGCTACTTCCTCCTGGTCAAAAGGATAGAGTTGAAGTTCTCCCTTGGCCCTGGGTGGAGATCTGCCATTCCAAACTACCCTAAACATTGCATTCTAGTGTCCCTTCTGTTTAAGACAATCCCGTTGGATCTGTCAATCACCAAACTAAGAGACCGCCCTTCCATGCCCTAAAAAATCTGACTTACGTGTGAATGTGCTAAGGGGATGGGAGAAACAATTATCCCCTTAATAAGACAGTTCACGTACCTTTCTCCAAAGCTCCTTCTTTTTTGTAACCACTTCTACACCCTGCCCACCCTCCTGAAAAAAACTGTAACTTTTTAAAAGTTCTCTTTATCACTGTTTAGACAGTGGCCAGATGCCTAAGCATGCTTTCTGCAACACCGTAGGTACCCTCCATTGCTCTGGCATTTCATTGCTGAAGCTGCCTGCTCTTTGAATGTCATGGACTTTCTCTTCTCCATGTCCCTCTTCCAGGCAGCTGCCAAGATTTACAGCTTGTCTTCTCTCTTGTTTTTCTCCCAAACTCCAGTAAAAATGCCTCTTAGCTTCCTTGTGAGTCTGTTTTGAAGTTCTCTTATTTATAAGACCTTGAGACTAAACAAGGTTATCACTTGGGAGCCCAGCCTAATGGTGTGGACACCACTTTCCTTCCCTTGGGGGTTCTTACCTGCCAGGACATTCCAAAGGCAGATACCACCAGGGCCATTGACTGCCCTGTAGGGGACTTGAATGATGTTAAGAATAGCAAAGCCCATGCTGACCAGAGCCAGGGCCAAGGCCAGGAAGAGCAGCAGCAGAATCGTGACATGGAGGCTTGCATTGAGCTCTTTCACCAGATGTGGGAAGACTGTGGAAAGAGACCATAGATCAAAGTCAGAGCAAGGCTTCTTTCACAGTGTCAGGACTTGCTCATCCCAAGATAAGTAAGTAAAGGATAAGGGCAAGACACAATACTGCTGGGTTTTCAAAAACCAAGAGACTTCCTGAGATGGTTCTGTGAATCTTGGAACTAGCACTTGAAAACCAAGAGACTTCCTGAGATGGTTCTGTGAATCTTGGAACTAGCACTTGAAAACCAAGAGACTTCCTGAGATGGTTCTGTGAATCTTGGAACTAGCACTTGTTAGTTGGCTAGGAATCCTCATTGTTGTGGACACAAATCTGAATGAGCCCCACAGTGAACATCACACTGACCCTGCAGTCCTGGGATCTGATATAGACTGCTGCACTTTATGTAAGCCCCAGGCACTATCTAGGCAAGGTATATATTATTGTTGCCAAGTATCAATGACACTTAATACTCACATTGTATAATACCTTATGAAAATATCAGTTTTCCATATGAATGTGGCAGAAGAGGTCAGTAAAATCTATATTTGGCACTAGTGCTAGTAGAGAAAATGAAATGATGCATTAAGCGTTGTCCACGATGATCTGATCTCAGGAATGGCATCTGTGGTACTGCTGCTGTCATTTGTACTCTCTAACTTGGGAAGGGCATGTTGCCTCCATGCGAAGCTAGTAATGGCTGTGTGAGAGAAGGGCAGTTGCCTTTTGCTGAGCACAGTTATAGGTTGAGCACTTTGGAGTCATCATCTCATTGAGTAATCATGAAAAAGCATCTGGACATTGTCAATTCCCCTTGCCCACAAGCTTGGAGACATGAAGCTCATTGTCTTTGGGTAAGGTGACCCTAAACCATATATAAAAGTTAGAGAATGTATGCAATATATAATCCTGTTTATTACGTGGTGTAATGAGTTTGAGGTCAGTTTTTAGCAATTCTGTATATAAGTTTAAAATAAATGACTCCTAAAGAATTCCATACCCTAGCAAACTCCAAGATTGGCATCTTTCAAGCTTAAAAACTAGAAGGTATTTTATTGTCTTAGACAGGGTCTCATTATATAATCCTGTTTGGCCTGGAATTCACTGTGTAGGCTGGACTGGCTGGCCTCCAACTCAGAGATTCACTTGCTTCTGCATCCTGAGTTTTGAGATGAAAGCATGCATCACTACACTGGGCAGGAGTGAGCGCTCGGGTTCTCCTCCCTGTACTGTGTCATTTCTGTTTGTAGGTTTCCAGGCACCACCCGCATTTATATACAGGATAGCTAGAACCTTGGTTCTTCTTCTTCTTCTTTTAAAAAAATATTTATTTTTATTTTATGTGCATTGGTGGTTTGCCATGGGTGTCGGGTCCCTTGGAACTGAAGTCCCAGACCACTATGAGCTACCATGTGGGTGCTGCGAATTGAACCCAGGACCTCTGGAAGAGCAGTCAGTTTCTCAATTGCTGAGCCATCTCTCCAGCTTTCTTTGGATTCTTATTCAACTTTCGTTCCAGTTCTATGTTTCATTTGTCATTATCTCCCCATGGTCATCTCACTTGACTTTGGAAACTTTAGCTGGGGAGATGGGCTCCTTTCCAAGGAGTTTGTCATTCTCGGGCATGGGTCCTTCTTTTGTTTCCATTCCAACTCCCTTCTTGAGACCCAACATTTACTCTCAAACCCCAAATCTCTTCTTATTTCAGACACAGTAGCTTATGCCTATTTGCCTGTCTCTTTACTCCCTTTCTTAATCATGCATTAGGACACATGCTAGCAACCCTTAGTAAATCCTTAAAATTCAAAATAGCCACTCATGTGACTTGGCAAAATTAAAAACTCCTGTTGAGGATGGTGTAGAAAAAAGGCATTCTTGAATCTTGTAAGGGTGCTCTGTCTTACATCCTCATGAAAAGGAAACACAGTCAAAGGCAAAATCAATCAAAACAATTTCATGGCCAGTCATTGTTGTCCAGATAGACCAATGCATTCAAAGCTGTGCCCATACACTGACTGTTCATTATAATAGCAAACATTTGGAAATAAATAAATTCTCCCAATCAACAAATTGGTTGAATAAATTTAGTTATGACATCATAATCCAGAATTTAGAAAGAATCAGCCACATGCACGTGATGATATGAACCTATATTTGGAGTTGATTAAATGAGAAATTGAGAGTCATATTATGATGACGAAGAAGAAGAGGGAAACTGGGGTACAGAGAATGATGTGGGGAAGGAGGTAAAGAGTACTCAATCCACAATCTCCAGTGGAAGACTCTTGATTAACATACAGACAGCTGGCCCAGGGCGAATTTCTTTCTAATGTTCACATTCATGTGTGTTACTCCCTGCTCAGAGTCTTCAAGAGAGCTGAGGTTTTAATTACCTTTTATATGTCACTACTTAGAAATTTAAGTCTTCTTTTAGGAGTTTCAGTTCAATAGTTCTTTCTACCACCCACTACTCCTGAACAGGGTTTCTCTGTGTAGCCCTGGCTGTAATGAAACTCACTATATAGATCAGGCCAAACTTGAACTCAGAGATCTGCCTGCCTCTGCCTCCCAAGTTCTAGGTTTCCATTAGTTTTTGAGAAGACCTCTACATTTAACTCCTTTGCACTGTACTGTTCCCAGAAGGCTGGGGCTCACTCCTCACTCATTGTGCCATTTCCAAGAATTTTAGGTATCTCTAACTAATACAATGGAAGTTTGCAGCTTGGAATCCATGGCCACCTTTAATAATCAGGTACAAGCTGTGTGCAGGCATTTCATACACATTCTTCCCCTCCCCCTCCATCGTGTGTGTGTGTGTGTGTGTGTGTGTGTGTGTGTGTGTGTGTATCATATGTGTGTGTATTGCATGTGTGTGTGTGTGTGTGTGTGTGTGTGTGTGTGTGTGTGTGTGTGTATACATGTGAGTGTTCATGCATGTGCTTGTGAATGTGGAGGCCAGAGATCAGTCTCAGGTTGTTCCTCAGATGCTATTCACCTTGTTTTATGAGAGGCTGTCACTGAGATCTAGGGCCCTCCAATTAGGCCAGGCTTGCTGGAAAACAAACCCCAGGGACTCTCTCATCGCTACCACTCCAGCACTAAGATTAAAAAAGGCATGCCTCTATACCTGACTTCTTACATGGGTGGTGGGAATTGAACTGAGGTCTCCATGCTTGCATGAGGAACACTTTGCGGACTGAGCTTGCTCCCCAAGTCACCTTTTCTTATTCTTGAAGATGAGAAAACTGTGTCTCAGAGAGGTTAAATAGTTTGTCTAAGACCACATAGCCAGGAAATAATGCCTTAACTATCCTGCTAAAGGGCTGACGAGAGGAAAATCAGAAACCTTAGATAAGCAAGAGTTTGAAATTGCTTGGCAGTAGTGGCACACACCTTTAATGTCAGCAGAGGAGGCAGAGGCAGAGACAGGCAGATCTCTGTGAGTTCGAGGCTAGCCTAGTTTAGAGTGAGTTCCAGGATAGCCAGAACTGTTATACAGAGAAATCCTTTCTCAAAAAAATTTTAAAATTTTTATCAGAGTGAAGCTTAAATTTTAAAAAAGGCTCACTTTGAATTTAAACTCTTTTTTTAAACATAAGAAACAATACTTGGGGGCTGGAGAGATGGCTCAGCGGTTAAGAGCACTGACTGTTCTTCCAGAGAACTTGAATTCGATTCCCAGCATCCACATGGCAGCTAACAACTGTCTGTAATTCCAAGATCTGACACCCTTACACAGTTATACATGCAGGAAAAACACCAATTCACATGAAATAAACATAAATATTTTAAATAAAAAAGAAACAATACTTGCTTGAATATTATTCTATCAGCATTTAAAATTAGATGATTTGTTTGTTCCTGATCCCAGAGACATGAGATCTTTTGCCCTGGTGAGAAAAATAAATAATCACAGAATTGGAAGACAGACCTAGGTTTTAGCCCTCGTGGAGATAATTCTGGGGTAAGATGTTTGAGGGAAGGACTAGAAAGCCACACTGCAACATACTGAATGGTAGCTGCTTTCACAGAAGTTATTTCTCTAATTTGCTATTTCTTCTTTGATAAAATGACATCATAAAGTCTGGATAGAGAAAATGAACCACTTGGGTGGCTTCAGAGGTTCTCTAGTGACTAGAGTCTAATCTCAGTTTCCTTTGCTTCACAGTGGACTTCTCTGGGCAGGACTTGTCTCCTCTGTGCAGTCCTCTTTTCCTGGTGTGGACTTGTGAGTCCTGGTGAGTCTTGTGTGGACTCAACAGTACACCCGAATGCATGCATGTCATCAATTTAATGCCTATTACTTTCTTAATGCAGGCACTCCAACATTACTTTTATTTCAGAAGTTCTAAGTATAAAGTTGATCTTTGTGGTTGTTTGTGGCAAATGTCTTGATTTTCCCATGCCTAATGTGAGAGTTGATTCTCTCAGAAGAGTCCCTGTGATGGTGAGGAAGAAGCTGTTTGTCAACAAGACTCAATAATCTTCCTTCCCACGATAAGGTTTCATAAGCTCTTCTCTGCTGATTTGCCCTGTGAACAGGGATATTTTTCTGTACATCTTCAGAAAGTGGGAAATCCTGTTAAGGTGGGAAATGCTAACATACCTATTAGCTACTTTGAGTTTATATTGTACTGGACTTGAGAGCTGTGCGCTGAAGGAACTTACATTGTCTCTAGAGAGGTAATAATACACACAATGTCCCTATTTCACACACTGGATCACAGGAAGAAGCTTCCTCAGACTTCCTGTGAGATTTCAAGCATGGTCTCTTCCAAGATACTGTGAATGAACATTTTCAAAGTACTGTGAATGAATATATTATACATCCTTTGGGACAATCTGGGAGCAGTTGAAAACAAAATATTCTCAAAACTGCCTGACTCACAGATGAAAATAAAACATCTTCTATGCATCTTATAGATTTTTGATGCTTGAGACTAGATCACACCAGAAACAAGGATGGTTCACTTGGTTCTCATGGGTATCTTTCTTAGAAGGAAGGAACAGTAGAGACAGGACATTTGTTGAGATTTTCCAAAGGACAAACAGAAAGTACTCATTGTTATAACTTCCCATTAGAAGCAGATTAAGTTTCTGGGAGCCGAGGATGGCAGGGCCTCACCATTCAGGTATCCTAGCACATTAGGGGTCCACAGGCACTTGGGTGCCCTGCCATACTCCCTTATACAAAAGTTTCATACATGTCCCACAGACAGCAGACATACTAGGCAGCCAGAGTACCCAGATAAAGTACCATTGTCATGGTCTTCTTTTAACATATATTTTTGTTATTGTTGTTGATTTGGATGATTATTTTTCAACTTCTCCTCTTTTGGTGTGTGTGTGTGTGTGTGTATAGTTTGCACATCTCTGTGTTCTCTCAGATAACAGAGGAAGACACTGGATGTCCTACTGTATCAATCTCTGCCTTATTTCTTAGAGGCAGAGTCTCTCATTGAGCTCAGAGCTATGCTGGCAGCCAGCCATCTGTCCCTATCCTTGACAGCACTGGAGTTACATGCTTGGATGTGACTATGCCTAAGCCACCTCTCCAGCCCCCTACGTTGTGGTAGTAATGGGTTTATTTCCTCAATACTTAAGGTCTATTTTAATTGCTGGATGAATATAAGTATGTTTTTATTTTTTCACAAACATAATAAACATGTCTTTACTTTCTATATACAAATGAAGACCATTTGTATTATGTTTGTCAAGAGGTACAACATTCGATTTTTCTGTATTTAGTGAGATGCATGCTATGTACTGGTTTTTGAACATTCTCACAGTTCTGAGAGACAGAAATGAAATGATGGACGAAATTTCTAATCCCCATGTGCTAACAAACCATTGATTATAGTTCTGTAGGACACTATTCTCCTAGTGATATAATTGATTGCTTTGCTTGCTTTGTTTTCTCTTTCCCAGAAGATCTTTTCTAAGCCCTTTTTGGACTCCAAAGTCTTCATGGGGCTCCTATGTTTACCTTCTGAGCTCTGAACTTGGGCCAGTGCTGCTGGCTGCTCATTTATCTTTAAACCATCAAGTGCCTTCCCCAGTCTCCTTGCCAGGGAATGCATCAGCTGCTCTTTAAACCCCAGAAGGATACTCTCAGGATAGAGCCCTGCTGTTCCTCAGGCTATGGAGCTTTCACACACGTGGATATGGGAGCATTATCATGCTTCCTGAGGGTCCCTTTTTGCAGGCAGTCTGCAGTTGTACACTGATGTAGTGAAGACTACCAGAGTCACATGACATGGGTCTGGCATCTGACTCTGTTGTTTTTTGGCAGAATGAGTGACCCCAGGTGATTTATGTAACTTTTTCAAGCCTCATTGTACTCTGCTGAAAAATGGGAACATTCATGATGACTTCTCTATAAGTGTGTTGAAAAGCTTAAAAGAACCAGCTTCTAGTGGGATGCCTGATACACAAGCACTTGATATTTTACCAATTATTATTGCTAGAAATAAACTACAAAATATACAGATTTCTATTTCTAGTATTTTTGTTTATCTCTTTTAGAAAAGAAAGAATTCTTTTTGCATTGCTACACAGGAGCTCTTTGCTGCTCATAGACTTTGATGTTATGTCTAAGACAAGTAATAGTCAAATCTCTCTTAGACATAAGCACTCCTGCAAAATAAAAAAAACACACACACATCAGTTGACAAGCCCAATATACTCACATGCTCCTATATACTCACTTGTAAATTGTGACTGGCGTCCTCCAAGCCCACATTGTCTTACTTTACAACCTCGGAAGAGCCCATAGTAAATGTCCCCAATGAATTTGACCAGTTCTGGGTCCGTGGCATTGACCAAATCCACTCCGGTTTGACACAGGATCTTCCCACTTAACCAATGGGGCACAGCCAAGGCAATGATGATCAGGAGGAAGGAAGAGAAGCTGAGTAGAGATGCCAGCCCATACCACACCTTTTTGAACCATCCAGGCATGCTAGTGAGTGCAGATCATCCCCCAGGACTCTGAGCAACAGCAGGGCAAGTGGACATCTTTCAGATTCTTGGCAATAGCCTGCTCCATACTCAGCAACTAAAAAGACTTCCGGTCTATCTTCTCATTCTGCTTCAGTGCCTGCCTCCTCAGCTTGTGTTTACTATATGCCCATCCCCAGCCTCTGCAGGTGATCTTCCCCTGACTCGATATAGCAGAGTGTGTTACCCAAGGAAGAAACCCTATATCTCCCACTGGACTAGGGTTTCAGTGGAGGCTTTAATTGTTCCTCCGTTCAAGTATTTACATAATCGTGCTGTAGACATCATAATGACCAGAGAGTTAATACCAAGCAAACCCAGGGAGAACAGCTGACAAAGGATGCTAACTGGACTTAAAAAAAATTCATCTGGCAGAAGCAAAGCAGAAATGGACTCATTAGCACTCACATGCACTAGCAACAATGTGCAGGATCAAATGTCGATCTCTTCCAGGCGTGCCCTGGCATTTCTTTCTCTAAAATGTCACTGCTGTCAGAATCCTCGGAACTGTTACTAATACCATGAATTGATCCTGGTTCATAAGGCTTAAACTGAAGTGTCTGAATTAGGACTGTATGGATTTGCTGTTGGTTGAACTGAAACATGAAATTTGTTTGTTGTGACTGCAAGGTCATCCTATCTGCTCCCACTTTCCCATGGCATCTGACATGGGCCAGACACTTTTATTTCTTTTTGTACATTTTCCCTATGCACCTCAGACCTTGAATTTTCAGGCAGTTCTCCTTCTTGGGTGTTAGGGTTATAGGGGCAAGGCTCCTGCTAGGCTGAGAAGTTATCATATAAAACTGAAGATCTAGCTGTCTGTCTATCTGTCTGTCTGTCTGTCTACCTATCTAATCTGTCATCTATCTCTATCTTCTATCTACCATCATATCATCTATATGAAACCTATCACCACAATGAACTTACATCAACTTTTGATGTTTTGAGGATTTTTAGAAAAAACTCTCTAAGCAGACACCTAAGCTCTAGCAAGCTTATGCCATGCTGACTGAAGTGCTGGTTAAGCGGAACTCCAGCTATTGAAGGCCAGATTGAAAGTCTCTCTTGCGACTCCCATGCCCTATTTACAGCTAGTTGTAGGACTGCTGTGTGCAGAAAAGTGAGCTTGCACGTGCAGATTGCTAAAACCTGCCCGGGGTGAGCATGGCACTGGATAAATGTACCTTTTCCTCCCACCAGCTTTCTCAACAACTCTGTGTTGAATAATGCAGTTCCTGACAGTGGAATGTTCTGCCAGCCACATCCTGATGTCTACTGACATAGGTCTGCAGTCTTACCTGTTACAGGTAAGATTGTCTGTTGTCTACAAGGTACCCTGTGGGCTGGAGGGGCATGAAGTTCAATATAGTATCTGTTTTAGAAGGCTACAGCACAGACAGGTAATAGTTCTTAGTTAAAGATATTTTTTTTTACCCCTCTGAGGACCTTTGGCCATTCTTAAAGTCTGGTCCCCTCTCTTCCCTGGCCCTTTGCTCCCTCCAATCAAATACCCCCCCCATTGATTAAATTTAACTCCTTGGGTATGTTAGGTAAATGCTCCATCACTGAGTTACATCCTCAGCACTCTTTATTTTGAAACAGTTTTCCTAGTTTAAGTTTTACCTAGTCTGTCCTTGAATTCAGTCTGTTGTTCAGGCAGACCTAGATCTTGTGGTCCTTTTGCCTCATCCTCAGAGACTTGTGTCACCAGGTCTGGCTAGAGATATTTTTGATCTTTATGACTGAGGGCAGGGGCTTACTATTGGCTTCTAGGGGTAGAGTCCAGAGATGCTGTGAATACCATAAACATACAGGCCACTCTTAGTTCCAATTATCTGATGCTAAATGCTAACAGTACAGTTGTTATTCTGTGCTCATAAGGAGAAATATTTAACCTACAAGTGGTGGATGACACCAGGATCTGTTGGGGAAGGCTGGCATCATTTGGTGGGTCTCAAATGTAGGCCTAGAATAACCCTTGCTTACATGCATCCAGAGAAGTGTCACAACAGGCCTACAACTTAGCAAAACTAAATTTGTTCCCCTACCAGACTAAAGCCTGTTGTTATACTATATACTAATACTATTTTAAATATAGTAACAACTCTCTGCCATATTCTGTTTTAAAGGCATTAATTCCAGAAATAGAAACATTTAAACCATAAAGTATTACAAAGTTTCTATCACTGTTTAGGCAGATTTTCACTTTTAAATGAGTCCCCAGATAAACATTTGTCTTCTATTTGGAAAAATGTAACAGACTTAGGTAAATTTTTATAACTAGTAGTGTTAAGACTAATACCGATATCCACACACTGCTCAATGTACCTTTTAAATTCTTTTTTCCAACTCTCAGGGCACAGACTATTATTCACATTTATTAGCAAGGAAACTGAGACACACACAGAAAAGTCGAAGGAGTTACACACACAGCTACTAGGCAATAGGTTCAAGCAAAGTTCATACTTTTATTTGGGAGTTAAAATATTTTAGGTGGTCTGTTCGTGTCTGCAGTTACTTTCACCCACTTGAGCTCTACAGCATCTGGACTACTGAACTCTTGCTCCTTGCTGGGACGGGGCGCTCCTACAAGGTGGCTGCCTTCTACAAGCCAGGAAAGGTTGGTTTTAAGCAAAGAGATTGCTGCACCCGCGAGAGGGCGGATCGCAGGACACCGAGCACGCGCCTAAGCAGCTACGCTCCTATTGGCTCACGGGCAGTGGAGGCTGGGCAGATGGGCGGGGAGCAGTAGAGCGCGAACCGAGAGTCAACTTGCTCACCGAGGGAAGGCGTGGTTTAATGTATCTCAGTATTAGGGAGGGGCAAGTCGCGATTACGTGCTCTAATTGACGCATTCCTATTGGCTGAAGTGGGAAGCATGGCTCTGGAATTCTCTATCTCCACCTCAGGGCGGAGCTTCGGGGGCGGGGCGCAGGTAGGGGCGGTGCTCGCTTGAGTTCCGCTTTGGGTAGAGGCTTGCACCGTGGTGCGTCCGCTGGTCATTCCGTACAGGGGCAGCTTGTAGAGAGCAGGATGGCGGCTTCGGGGGAGGCGCGCCGGGTGCTGGTGTACGGCGGCAGGGGCGCGCTGGGCTCGCGTTGCGTGCAGGCCTTCCGAGCCCGCAACTGGGTAACGCTGCAAGCGGCAGACACTTAGAGAAGGGAGTGTGTGTGTGTGTGTGTGTGTGTGTGTGTGTGTGTAGGTGGTGGGTAGGGGTGGGGGTGGTGGGTGCAGCCCTGTGCAACCGTGACTAGGTTACACTCGCTTGCTTTGGTCTGTTCAGGGCCACAAGTGTCGGAGTAGGTGCTCCCTGGGCCTCCCCCAGGCCCAGAAGGTCCAGCGTCACTGGGAGAAAAGAGACAGAAAGGAAATTCTGGAATTGGGCTGCCCTATGTTATTAGCCCAATGACCTTGAATTGATTAACGTACTTTAGCCAAAATACAATGACGATAATGTTCATGTTTACTCTTGGGTCGATCATGACTATTAGATGAGATAACAGGTAAAAGCCTTTTAAATTCTAGCTGTCACCAATACTACAGCTAATATTATTACCCGTTTTGCTTTAGTCCTGTTGGACCTGGCAGTGGAAAGCTTAGCCCTGCAGCTGTTGACATCTTTGCTTAGTTAAAGAAGGATATTTCAACTGCTTTGCTTAGTCAGGTGTCCACTCCCAGACGACAAGTGGGCACAGAGCTGATCTTGGCCCCAGCCCCTTAGCAGGGATCATCAGGCCAGGAGACTTATCCTAGAGTCAGCCCTGGGGCTTGGAGCACTTTCCTGAGAGTTAGCAGAAGCAGTAGGCTGGGCAAGAGATTGCCTGGGACCCGAGAGAAGGACCCAGGATTTTGTTCTGATTTAAGTGTGAAAGAAGAGACTAGGATGTCTTCCACTATCTTCGAAGATGGAGGGTGGAGATAAAGGCAGCATTGAAGGTGTAGGTTTTGTCTGCCTCAACTGGGCCCTGTATTCCTATGTATCAGCCCTCTCTGACTCTAACTTCATTGATACACCCCCCCCCCCCACACACACACACAGTTAGTTTTTACTGTCTTTATTGTCACATTGACAAGCTAGAGTCACCCTGGAAGAGGAAAGGAACCTCAGTGGATGAATTGCTCAGATGAGATTTGCTTGTGGCCATGTCTGTGAGAGCTTGTCTTGATTGATGTGAGAGAACTTAACCTATTATGGGTGTCGCTATCTCTAGGCAGGCTGGGTCTTGGCTACATAAGAAGGCAGCTGAGCATGAGCCAGGGAGCCAGTTACTAAGCAGTGTTTCTCCTTGGCCTCTGCATTGAGTCTGGTGTGCTGGTTTACCCCAAATTCTGTTTTCCTTTCCTTTCCTGGCACCCTAGGGAGGATTGAGGTGGAGCTGACTTTGTCTCAGTATTATTCCCCATGGTTTGGGGCATATAGGTAATGAGGGTTGTTGAATGATGCTGTAGTTATAGCTAAAGATAGATACTGACCTCTGGGGTCTTCTGCCTGCAGGCCCCTGGAGGTTTCTAAAGTAACTCAGTAGTTCAGGGAGTGAGTATTCTCCATTTTGTTTTGTTCTTACTAACCTGTTAATGATTCACCTACTTTCTGTGATGAAGAAGATTGTCACTTTATGGCTGAGCTAACATTAATACCTGAGTTGGGCATTCATGCTGAAGGCCATCTGTCTGCTGCAGACCAGGTGATCTTCCATAGGACAACTGGACAGGTGTCCATCTCTATGCACTCAAAAGTTGTGAAGGGTTTTACATTTGAAATGGTTTTATAAAATGAAAAGAATAACCACATGTGGCACATGTAGTTTATATTTCAGCATCTAGCATTTGCAAGGATGGCTTATCCAAGCTCCTCCAACTCCATATTGTTTGTAGCTGTCTCCTGTTCTAGCAGGTTTAAGTATTTTGTGGCAGGGATCATAGGCCAGCACAACTTTAGGTTTTCACTGTGAGCTCTTTACAGAGAGGCTCTGGTGACTTCTGGTGTTTCGAGGTACATGTAGAGTTTGGCCTTGAGAGTCCAGCAGGCAAGAAAAAAGAGCGTGATGACTTGGGATGAAGTGAAGATGCCTGGGAAATCAGTTGTTATTTCCTTTTCCTAGTGGGTTTTTGTTTATATGTTAAGCACCTAAAAATCTGAAATCCTTCTAAATCTGAAGCTTTTTAAGAGTTATGTGATACCTCAACTGGGAAATTTCATGACATAAAATCTATTGCATGCCCAAGATTATTAAAGGTATTATGTAAAATTTCTTTTAGACTGGGTATACAGTGTATATGAAATGTGCATTCCAAATGTGAATTTTGTGTCTAAACTCCAGTCTTATCTGCGAGATAAGTATATGCAAATATTTCAAAATCCCAAATTGCAAACAGGAAACATTTTTGGTCCCATGCATTTCAGTTTAAGCCTCCTCAGTTTCCCTATGACTCCCATTTCTGGGTGTGGCTCTTTAGAGATGTGACAACTAACAGACTATTTTTCTTCCTCCAGTGGGTCGCCAGCATCGATGTGGTAGAGAATGAAGAGGCCAGTGCCAGTGTCATTGTTAGAATGACAGACTCATTTACGGAGCAGGCTGACCAGGTAATTCTAAAAGGTCCCTCACTTGACAGAAGAAGCTCAGGGAGTAGAATGGAGCCTTCTCAGGTCATGAGTCTGTGATTCCTGAAGAAAATTAGGAAAGGAACATACCAGAACCTCCCCTGTCTGTTGTGAGGCTCTAGTATAAAGGGCTTTTAACTCCCCTTTCTCCTTTCCTTTATATTTGAATTTTAGAAAGTGATTATGCCTTTTAGAGTTCTTCACCCAGAGGCTCTAACTTATGAAATTCATATCACAAAGTTGTTGGGTTTCACTATCTGAAATGCATGAAACTTCTTCCATCTAATTTCCGAGCCAATTGCTAGGTAGTTTGTAAACTGGCTTAAAATGAAGAGAAAGAGAAAGCAAGGCCTGGTTCAGCTCACCTTATGTCTCTTCTGTTTAAGGTCACTGCTGAGGTTGGAAAGCTCCTGGGTGACCAGAAGGTAGACGCGATTCTCTGTGTGGCTGGAGGATGGGCTGGGGGCAATGCCAAATCCAAGTGTGAGTCTTTCTTTTTCCGAGTTAATTATTGCTTCTGCTCTACTCTTTGTCTAGTTGAGGTTAGTTGATTTTGTATTTGTCTCTCGGGACCCTTGGTACAGCTCTGCCTCTTTATTTGATGTGTTGATAGAAGTGGGTAATGAGTAGGCGTTGACTTCACAGTTCGGCCAGCTGGGAAGTCCAGAGCTGATGTTCAGTATCTACTGAGGGTTTTCTTTCAGCATTGTCCCATGGGGAAGGTGGGAGATGAAGAAAGCCTGAGAACTGGGGTGGCGGGTTGGGAGAGTGACAGTGTGACATGTGTTACCTACCACCTGTTCCTTCCCAGTCTCTGGAATGGCTAGAGGGCTGACACAGCTGTGAAATGATTGCTGTTTCAGCTCTTTTACAGACTCTTAAAGGCTCTCATTAACTTTAACCATGAAAATGTAACTCTGTAAAAAACATCTTTATGACTGTGGGGTGGTCGTTTCATGGATTTTTATCGGATAGAAGCCAGAATAGGGATAGAAATTCCTATTATAAATCTAACAGCCTTCATAAAGTAAAACCATGTTGGAAGCTGTGACAGTATGGTGAGTATGTTGACCCCAGGTTTATTTGCTAAAATTTATTGGCTGAAATTTTGGCAGTTAGTAGGTGAGGAAACTGAGACCCAGGGGACAGCCAGACCAATGTTTAAACCTGTGCCTCTGACCAACGATGACTGCACTGTTTTTATTAGAACCTTGTGGTAGACCAGCACAGGGCTTCTTGTAGTGCAGGGCAGTATGAGTTGAGCTTGCCTTCTGAGTTTTAATCTGGGAATGATGAGTTGTTTTGCTCTTTGCCTAGCACTCTTTAAAAACTGTGACCTTATGTGGAAGCAGAGTATGTGGACATCCACCATCTCCAGCCACTTGGCCACAAAGCACCTAAAGGAAGGAGGCCTCTTAACCCTGGCTGGGGCCAAAGCTGCCTTGGATGGGACTCCTGGTAAGCCTTTATTTTTCCATGTGTGCAGTGTGGAGGCTTCTCCTCCTGGGGCTACTGGATAGATCATGGGTTGAGGAGGTACTGTTTCCTTCCTGTCCGCAGAAGCTTTCCCATTGGGTAGATTTGATTCCATTCATGCCATAGTTGCCCTATAGGGAACAGCCTTAATCTTCTTGTTTGCATTTGTCCCCAGTTCATGGTTCTGTGATTTGGCACTCCTGTCTGGTCTCTGAGGTGATCAATAGAGGGATAAACAGTAAATTAGATGTGGATTAGTTACCACTCACATCTTATTGTAATCATGGGTCCCAGGGAAGTATTTTGGCAGGTGGATTCTTGACCCTGATTCTCTGGTCAAATGTCTGCCACAGTTTCTTTAATTGTTATACAATGACAGTATTACCTAACTTAAGAGCAACCACAGAGTTGTTGACACACAGATAGTGTCCACCACATGGTAGGTCTTACTGTAGTCACCTCAAATATCAAGTATTATTATATATACTTTCCATTTCACATTTATTTTTGTTGAATCAGGGTATAGGCATCTTTGCTACCTTTTCAATTTCTTGGCTAGAAAAACAAAATTTAGACAGTTAAATAAATAAAATAAATAAATTCACAATGAATTCATAGTGAATATACATTGAACCAAACTCTTGATCATTCTAAGTTGTGAACTGTTTCCATTCCACCATGAAGACCCTTTCTTTTGTATTTTTTATTCCCTGTATTCTTTTGCTGGAGCTGCCATGCCTTGACTTTACAGACATATTTTCTAATGATTCTAGAGGCGAGATGTCTAAGATCTGGATGTTGATGTGGTTGCTTTTAAGGCCTTATTTGTTGACCCTTGTAGATGACTGCCTTTCTGCATTCTAGATGATCATCCCTCTGTTTGGGTCCTAAGTTATACCTCGTAGAAGCACCTTGGTCCCTCTAGATTGGGGATGCTCCCAAATGACCTCATTTCAACTTAATTACCACTTTAAGGACCTTATCTCTAAGTACAGTAACTTTCTGCATTATAGAGAGATTATGACAACCTACACATTTGGGGAGCAGGGTCCATTTTACGTCATATATTCATTTAGGGCCAAGGCTAACAGGACTTAAGAAAGGGCACAGAGGGATGGGCACTAAGTCTCATGTATACTACCTTGGTTTAAGAGATACACTTCTTTGAATGTAAGTGGTAGAGATCTTGGGGCACCTTCTCAGTTTTAATGTAACTCACTGAACCATGAAGCTCTTACTAATTAGTAATTTCTTGCTGCCCATTGCATTTTGCAGAGCAAAAGATCTAACAGGTCTGTGACTATTGCAATAATTAAAGCTGTGTAAATGTTAGATGTCTGTCTGGTTGAGAGCTGGTTTTTATTAAGGGTGACATAGGGCAGAGGCACTAGAAAGTAAATAGAGAAATGAATAATAGGTTGACATTTCAAAAACAAAACCATGGGACTGAAAGACTAATTTTTTTAAAGGACAAAGTAGGCTTCCATTTGCTCTGGTTTACAAGTACAGATGGTTCCACGTGATGGTTCATCTTAATGATCCATCTGCTCTGCAGCCATTCTGTGCTATGGTTGAAAGCCACTCTTGAGGGACTGTATATAATTTGGAAGGGATGTTATAATTTGGAAAGAAGCGTCCGGTGTAGTCATATGTACTTTTTTATATTTTGCAAATGGTCTTATATCTGTGTTGTTCTGGTGAATTAAGCTGTGGGTTGCTGGTTGCTCATTTCTTTCCTCCCAAAGCTTTTCTGTCTTCACAGTGTTGGGATGAAAAGGTAGAGAATGCCCTGTATTATGCTGAGTTGTATTTTTCCACCACCACTGGCTTAAGCTGAGGATGGTGAAATACTTCTCTAAGTAGCTTCTTGAGACCTTGACCCTCTGTGGTAATCAGTGTTGTTGCTAAAGCTGGTCAGTGATTGGTTCCTGGACTGGGCTGAGAATCCCACCCCGCTGGACTTGGGTTCCTCTTCAGCCATTGAACTTGTAGGCCTTCCATGGCAACAGCATCACTGTCTTCATGTAGCAGAACCTTAGTGAGCTGTGGGGGGAGGAAGCTTAAGGCAGCCTGTGCCTGTGTCAGGATGTGCTTAGGTGGGAATGTGTGCAGCCTTTTCCAGTCTAAGCACATGTCCACATGTCCTGGATAGCTCAAGGGGGGAACATGTGAGAGTAGTTTCCTGTCCCTGAAACAGTCTGTGGAGTGGCTGATGTGACTAGGGTCTCAGAGTTTGTTGAATAGAACTTAAGGGAGAAAATGGGATGGCAGTGTATTATTTTTATTCATGTAAACTTTATTAGTTTGTTTTAACCAGAGCATGCAGCAAACATTCACATGGTGCTCTAAGACATACATTTAGTAAGGAGATGGGTGCCTGCCCACGTGCCGGATCCTTACAGTACTCCCCAGGAACAGTTGGTCACAGACCTCAGGAATCCTTTGGGAAGCATTCTGTATGTGTTCCTGTGTGCATACATACCACGCCTCTGTTTTCATTCAAATATTTTTATATTAGAAACAATATTTTTGGAGAGGGGTTTATCCTGTGTAGTCTGGAATAAACTTGAACTTACACTCCAATTGCTAGGATGGCAGGTGTGTACCACCGTGACCATTATGTTCATGTGAATAAAAAACGCATTGAGGGCTGGGAGATGGGCTTTGTGGGTAATGGCACTTGCCACCAAGCCGGACGACCTGAGTTTGATCCCTGGGATTCACATGGTGGAAGGAGAGAAACAGCTTCCACAAACTGTCTGATTTCTGTTCATATGCTATGGTGTGTGCATACATGCACAGTCACACATACATACATACATACATACAAACAAACAACAAATAAATATAATTTTTAAATGTACTGAATACCTCTATCTGAGGCTGGGCATGGTAGCTCATGCTAGGAATTCATGGATCACTGAAAGTCTGAATCTAAGCTTGGTCTTCATAGCTGGGCTAGCCAGGGCTTTATGAGAACCTGTCTGAAAAACAAACCTCATTCTTGAGAACTGGCCAGAGGCCACACCCCAGCCCACCTGTCCCATCACCTTTCTCTGGTGCTGTTGTTTTGGTAGGGCTAGTGAGGTGCCCTCCTTGAAGGAGGGTGCCAGGCATGGCTGTGGCTAAAGTCTTGGGGAGCAGAGAGCTGAGGAGATTGCACCTAATGCCTGTGTAACCAACCGTTTTCTTCCCTTTCTCAGGGATGATCGGCTACGGCATGGCCAAGGGCGCCGTCCATCAGCTCTGTCAGAGCCTAGCGGGGAAGAACAGTGGCATGCCATCCGGGGCTGCTGCCATTGCCGTGCTTCCGTAGGTGCTCAGGAGTTCCCGTTGCTTACCCTCGCTGCTGAGTGTTGACACCTGGGGAGTCCCTTTCTGTCACGGCTTTGAGTGTGTGTCATTAAGGGCCCTTAATGCTCCTGTCTTATTGTATTCCTGCCACTGTACACAATACCCTAGACTAGGTGTTATATAAGCCACAGAATTGTACTGATCACTTGTATGGATCAAGTTGAGGATGCCAGCAAGGTTGGTGTTTGCTGAGAGCTTGGTCCTGTAGAACAGTGGTTCTCAACCTTCCTACCACTGTGACGCTTTAATATAGTTCCCCATGCTGTGGTGACCCCCCCCACCATACATTGTTTGGTGCTACTTCATAACTGTAATCTTGCTACTGTTATGAATTATAACGTAAGTATCTATGTTTTCTGATCAGTTTTCATAGGGTTCTTAGATGACCCCTGTTTTCACAGGGGGGTTGTTTATCCCGCAAAGGGGTTGTAGCCCATAGGCTGTACTGCTATAAATGGTACCTTTTTTTGCTGTTTTATGATAGTAGGACAAACAGGCTTCCTCAGCCCCCTTCTATGAGTATCCCAGGCCATCTCTGGGGTCACACACCCCGGCCTAATTATCTCCTAAAGGCCCTGCTCCCTTTACACTGCAGGCTAGGTTTCAACCTAGGAATCTGGGCTGGGAGGTTCATTCAGCCTATGGCAGTATTTCAGGGTTTCTGTGATCTGTCTTGAAGGATGTGACTATCATTTTTGCTTCTTATGTGTTTTCTTTCCTTCCTTACTCTTACTTTTAAAGTGTCCACACACTTTGACTTTATAAAGTTGTTTCTTTTTTTCACACTGTTATTGTGGTGTGTGTGTGTGTATCTGTGTCTGTGTAGGAAGACAGTGTGGGAGAGTTTAGGTGGGAGGTAATGGGAATCTATGGAGACATTTTAATCTGAGACTAAAATGTTTTGTTACATTTTGTATTCTCTTCTGAATATCCTAAAGCTATATACTTAAAAGTAATACCTTGCGATTTTGATATTTTGAGGACTATTATTTTATGTAAATCATTAGAAATGAACCTGGCACATTTCAGAGTGTACAGGAGGACTTAGTAAAGTACTCGTCTTTGACAAAGGCTGCATTTGATGTGAAGGTAAGCTGTGACTTTCTGTTTTCTTCTTGTCTGTCCTAGTGCGAGTCACAAAGAGCCTTATTGGATTTCCCTCAGATGTGATTTTTGTTAATGCAGACAGCTTGCTGGGTCTCCGATTATCCTGTCTGATTTCTCCATGTAAATGTCATGCTCAGTGCCAGAGGCTCCCAGTGGAGATGCTCTGTTTGTCTTTTCATGGTCAAGAATCAGACTCCTGTTATTACAGAGACGAAGCACAAATGACACACTTATCTCTACATTGCAGCGTTACCCTGGATACTCCGATGAACAGGAAATCAATGCCCGAGGCTGACTTCAGCTCCTGGACACCCTTAGAGTTCCTGGTTGAGTGAGTATCACAGGAGAGGCAGTGAGTGACTAAGCATCCTCCGCTCTGTCCCCTCGTCTCTGGGGACTCTCAGTGATCCTGGGTAAGGTTCTGGGGCTCTGAGATCCCGAGGAACCTGGGTTTGAGAAGAGCAGTTGTGTGGAGGGATTAATAGCCCTGACATGAGTCTGGACTCCTTTTCTTCTCCCTGTATGACCAAAGTGAGCATATTTGTAAACTGCCCTAGGACACAGATGGCTTACCTGTGTCTAATAAGGTTCTAATAATGATGGTGCAGAGACTGAAACTTGGTAGTGTGTGGGTAAGCTTGGCAGTGTGCCTGACCCGTAGCAAGTGTTCAGAACCCCCATCTCCTGGTTATAAGTGGACAGTGTATTCGGAAGTAACTGAGGCATGAGGACAGGGAGGAAGTCTCAGTCATAGAGCTGCACAGTGAGCTGGGAGGCATGCTCTAAGACTTGATTGAAAAAGGAAGTTGCAGAAGACACCATGATTTGATTTGTGATTGCTTCTACCTTTCTCTTTAACGGCCAGTGTTCTTACAATGCTTGAGTGACATATTAACCTGGAATCTAGACTCTGGACCCAGTATTGAGGCTCCCGGGCCTGAGTTTATGCCCAACCACAGGTCCCCGACAAGGGCTGCTAGGCACCCTTTGCTCTAGCAATCACTTTATCCACTTGAAACTCATTTGACAAGTTAGTGTGCAATTTGTAAGAAATGCTTGTGAGTACATTACTATTACTTTTTTTAAACTGCTATGGTAAGCATGCCTTCTGTCATCCACCCCACAGTGCTGGAGAGGCCAAAGGCAAGACAGATATGTATGATGAACACAGAAACCTGTTTTCTCTCTCAAAGACAGCCAGCTCAACTGTAGCCCAGAGATGGGACTGTGACCAGTGACAGGATTTTAGGTTGTTTTAGCAATGCTTTGGGTTTTGAGACTATATACTTTCTCAGCTTGTACAATATCCAGAGAAGGAGCCTGAGTGTCTGGCACTGTCAAATCTAGTCTGCAGGATTGTACATTGGGACCACAGAGCATTCTAAGAGCTGAATGCTTTCCAGTTAGAGGTCTGAAATCCTGGCAGTGGATCCTCAGGCGGGTGGTACTTAAGGATGCTCCAATGCACATGCTTCACTGTTAGACTTTGTTCCTACTTGTTGCGGTTTCTTGGGAAATTTGGTGCCTTTTTCCTCCCTGGTTTTAAACTTTATAAACAAGGTCTTTCTTTGTTCCAGGTAGGCTCAGTTGCCATTCTTCACGGCCAGTTGTTTTAAGTCCCAATATAGTTTCCTATAACAGCCTGCTTTTTATATCTCTACTTAGGTACCCCATACATGTTTGCTTAAATTAAAGGAAGACTTTGTGTTCTTTTAAACTTGAGAAGGAATAAGCATGAGCTGGCTTTCTTTCTCTGTGGGCTCTCATGTACAACTTCAATCAACTTCATATCAAAACATTGAAGGAAATGCTTCTGTGCTAAGGAGATAGCGACTCCCCCTTGTCATCATCCTAAAGAAATGAGAGTTGCTTACTATGTGGAATGTGTGTTCTATGTGTTACTGTCAGTAATCTGGAGGTGATTTGGAGAGTATATGGAAGAATGTGTTTGGGTTATATGCAGATAGCATGCCCCTACTTAAAGGTTCTGAGTGACCTTCTGAGATGTTGGGGGCCTTGGCAGTCTAGGGTACCAGACCTCCATAGGAACTCAGGGATTCCTGTATGGTACATTTATCTGTCTCTTACAGCTAATCACCTAAAATTCATTCTATTAGTTAAAATTATACTACTATGTTGTGAAGCATTTTGACCACTTAGAAAAGGACAAAAGACAAAAGCTAAGATTACGTTAATTCCTAGTTAGGCACTGAGTTCTTTGAGGACCTTTTATATATTCCTGATGTTGGGCTGGAGAGATGGCTCAGCCATTGTGAGCTAGGCTCACAACCAAAAAAAAAAATTCCTGATGTTTAGAGACTTTCTCATAGCTCCCCGCACCTCCGTCAGAAGCTACCTTTTGCACCCAAGGCCACAAGCATGAATACCCAGAGTTTTGCTTTAAGAATGTAAAATATATGTCTTCTTATTCTAGAACCTTCCACGACTGGATCACTGGGAATAAACGACCGAACTCAGGAAGCCTAATCCAGGTGGTGACCACAGAAGGGAAGACAGAGCTTACTCCAGCGTATTTTTAAGCCTCATCTCAGTGCCTGGGAGGGCCCTCCTGAAACATCACTAACCTGTGTATGACTGCATTTGGCCCCATGTTTTCTGTATTCCTGTTTGCAGTATGAGATAACCAGTCCTGTTTGCCCCTTACATGGAGTTCCTGTGCTGTCCTGGGATGATGTGGTGTTTATGGGAAGCAGAGAGGCCTGTAGGTAGCACGGTCAGTGCTGAAGGTACAGGGAGGTGTGTGGGCGTCCTGCATTGCCTCAGAGACCCTCCATAGTCCTCTAGAGCATTGTTGGCATTTGGGCCACTTTGAAGTCCAGCCTGTTTTTGAATTTCATTTTGTTGCCATAGATTTTTGTGGTCTGATATTAAACTGCCTTGAAAATTCTTTTGTGATGTAAGCAAACCCAATGGAGTCTGTCATGATATCCTTTAGTGTCCTAGCCTAAGCTAAGTGCAGGGGAACCTCGTGTGAGTGTTTGGGGTGTTCTTCCTAATAAATACACTTCACATCTTGTGTTGTCTTTTATTTCGCAAGTCCTGACTTACATATAGTGGTCCTAGGAGAGTGGAACCATGAGGTGTGGGGGGTCTTTCCTCCTGGTGTCTTAAAAGACAGTAAAGTTGATCAGAGTCGAGTGTTTTCCACATGTTAATACAGTCTCCAGCCTGTCATGTGCACATGACAAGACGGTAGGATAGCTAGCTCTGTGAGATCAGAAGCAGCTCTTCATGTGATGATTTAGACTGTTCTGGTTAAGGAGTTGTGATATACTCTAGTCTGGCCAATTTATAGATGGGGAAACTGAGGCTCAGAGAAATAATTATCATTATCACTGCTGCTAGCACTTGCATAAGACCAGAATCCCATCACCAGATGGTCACCAATTGTAAAGACCTTTAGTTTGCTTTCTCTTTTCATGAAATGATAAACAACTAGTCATCTTAAGGCAAAAGCTGTAGTTTTTAGGACACAGCTCTGTTGTACAGTTTCACCTCTAGTTTGGGAAAGTCAAACCCAGGGCTCCTACGCAGTTCTCTGTGCCTCCTTCTTTCTGGTCACTACTCTGTTTTTATCATTCTGGCCACCATTCTGCTTCAGTGGGTTTTTCTGTTCTGGTATTTCATAACATCTGACATCTTATATCTGTCTCACACATGGCATGATCTCTGCACTCTCGCTTTCTAGACTGTGTGTGAGTACATATTTCCGGTAACAGAGAAATAATACTTTTTTGTATCAAAAGATTTTGTTCATCTAGTTGACAAGGGGATACTCTCTTGGGCTCTCCTTCAGGCTTTTGTAGCTAATAGTTTGAACATTCGTATACAAATACTTGCATGTCTATGCAGGCAAAACAGGGTGACTAGAGCATCGAGGAAATAAAGCTGGTAACTGGCACTAGGTTTGCAGAGAAGACCAAGGATTGAGCTTGCTGAAATATCAAGAGAGGCTGGAGAGAAGACTCAGTGCTGGCTGCTCTTTTCAGAGGACCTGGGTTTGATTTCTAGTACCCACACAGTACCTCACAACTACCTGTAACTACAGTTCTAGGGGATCTGATGCCTTCTGTGGGCACCAGGTACATACATGATGCACAGATGTATATGGTGGCAAAGTACACATTCATAAAAAAGTGAACTTAAAAAAAAAAAGAGTAATGTAAGTGAGTCATAAGTGAGTCTTACTCCATTTTGTGCCACTACAGAGGCAATACTGAAGGCTGGTGACGTAAAAAAAAGTTCATGTTGCTCACATTTCAAGAGGCTCAAGAGCCAATGTGTGATGAGGGGTTAAGCTTTAGTACATCAACAGTTAGGGGACACAGTCACATCCAAAGAACAGCAGACACTGATGGGGAACAGGCAGAGAGGTGAGAGCTAAGGATGCACTGTGCTGGGGTCAAGGAGAGGGCATCAGCCGTGTTAGATTCTGCTGAGGAGAGAAGTGAAAGCTGGTACTGATCCAAAGGAGAGGATTCAGTAGAGAGCAAGTGTGAGGAGATGAGTGAGCCTTAGTGTAGGTGGAGAGGAATTGCTGTATGGACTGCTAACTCATACCGGATGGAGTCTGGGAACCCAGTCCTTGAAAATAATCTAGAAGGATCTACCAGGTTTTGGCTCTGCTCTGTTCTCATAGGTAGGCTCTATCGCTAAAGTTTATGGATGGGCTGGTCTGATAACGTGGACTGTGGATTCTGGCTTACTGGGTTGTCAGGTTCCCTCAGCTTATCTGGACTGTGTGCCCCTAGGTGCTCATTTTCAGCCAGATTGTTCTCAAAATGGATCTCATTGGCTGGTAGGTCAGCTTGCATGTTTCCAGAAGCTGGGCTTGTTCACTGCTTCTGGGAATGGTCAGAGCTGCACGGCATGACTGTAGAGTGCTAGGAAGGAGCCTGTTATGGTCTATTTCAGTAAGCAGTTGAGACCCTTTTCTTTGTAGCTGTGAGCTCACGTCTAATCCACAGCAGCACAATAGAAAAGCAGGGAGTCTGAAGCAGTTCACCTGCACAGGACTCAGTTCTTCCATTTATTTCTATGCCACCCTGAATGTCTGCATTTATTTCTCATGTCTCAATCATAGGATGAGGTCATATAGGTCTCCAAGGATGAAAGGAATATAGGCTAAGGGGCTGTTAGACTTAATGCTCAGAAGGTGGCATTAAAACCCTTTCAGGTATGTGTCAACAGCTCAAGTGTGTGTGTGTGTGTGTGTGTGTGTGTGTGTGTGTGTGTGAGAGAGAGAGAGAGAGAGAGAGAGAGAGAGAGAACACATGAATGAGCAGGTAGACAAGCATGTGTGCACACATATAGAAGCCAGAGGTCAGTCTCAGACATTATTCTACCATTGGCTTTATTTTTAGAGACAAGGTCTTTCATTGGCTTTCATCAGCTAAGCTGGCTGATGAGTGAGCCCTAGGATCCACCTGTCTCCACCTCCCCAGAGCTGGGATCAAAAGTGTGCACCACAGTGCCCTGCTTTTCATACGGGTACAGGGATTGAACTCAGGTCTTCTTGACTGTGTGGCAAGTGCTTCATTGACTGAGCTGACTCGTAGTTTTAGCATTTTAATGATTTTTTTTTTTTAGTAAAGATTTCATGACACTTTCGTACATGTCACAGATGTCATTGCACCTTGCTCATATTTCCCACTACTCTCTGCTTCTTTTCAACTTGAACTTTCCCCTTAAATAGTACCCTTCTATCTTCTTGTCACATGTGTTAGTATTTTGTGCATGGAAGGATGGAACACACGGACACACTGCCAGGAGGCCATGTTGAATTTATTGGGGGAATGGGTCGGGAGGGGAAGAAAAAAGAAAGAGAGGGGGGGGGAAGAAGGGAAGGAGAGAGAGTGTCTGCCACACGGTTGTGGCTCTTTAGAGGGTGACCATGTAGACATGTCCCAGGCATGTCCCTTCAGAGCACACTCTGCAGATGGGGCGTGGCCGAAACAAGGTGTGTAGCCACGCCCAGGAGGCAAACTAGGGCGATGTTTACATACTAACAACATGCATGAATATACATTATATGCACTTATATAAAATATAACGTACACACAGATACATATAAGTCAGTCTATATTCTGCATATGAGAGAAAGTGAATACATTTAACCTTAAGGTCTTGCCCCTCTCTCTTTCCATCCCTCCCTCCTTATAGAAGCCCTTCTACTTTGATAGGACATATGTATTTATTTATACTCATATCTAGTTCCCCATATGGAAGAGAACATTTGTTCTTTTTGACCCTTTTTAATTGGTTCCTTCCCTAACATTTATTATTTCTCTGCACATACTGCTTTGAGTTTGTCTATTTTTGTTTGTCTAACACCATAAGGTGCATCATTACATTATTTATTCTCTATTATTTTTATTTATTTTAAACCTTATTTTAAAATATCTTGACATAATCTTTTACTTTTAAAACATTGCAGGAAATTTCAGAAAATATGGAGGTCTGGTATACCTTTCATTCAATTTTTTTCCAGTGGTTACATTTTGTATAGCTACAGTATAATATCAAAATGGGAAACTGATATTGGTACACTGATCATATATACCTTATGCCATTTTATCAGATGAAGATTTTTATATTCAATAAAGATACAGAAATATATCACCACAAATAGCTCCATATTTCTACCTACATTTTAGGGTCAAATTCATTCCCTCCTCTTTTTTACTGTTTGTTAAACCCAGTCGACAACTAATTTCTTTTCTATCACTACAACGTGGTCATTTCTGGACTAATATATAACTATTGTTGTATATATACATTCTGCTAAGTTCGTTTAGTGTTGCTTGTGTGTACTTGTGTTTAGGGCTGACAACTTGCAATTGCATAACTATAACCATGTCCGGACGTGGTGGCACACACATTTTATCACAGCACTCTGAAGGCTGAGACTATTATTTTTTAATGTAACACCACTCTAAACTAACTGTATAGAACTACCTTTGCTGTCAGTGATTCATTTTTATTTCCAAATCATATCTCATATGGATATATCATCTCTACTTATCAGTTAATGGACATTTGAATTCCTTTAGTCTTTTGGCCACTATAAAGTGTGCTATGAATATTCATGTGCAAATTTATTTGTATGTTTTCATTTTCTTGCACATGTGTCAATGAATATAATTTCTAAATATGAGGTCGTTAAGTCTGTGTTAACTTTTGCAATTGCCACATTGTTTTCCAAACCAGCGCCACCACTTGACTTTTATATTGGAAATGAGAAATGGTTCCGGTTGCAACACACACCAGAACTCATATGCTACTGTCTGTTATTATGCCTATATTATTTAAGTGGATATCATATGTTCTCTCACTGTGGTTTTGATTTGTATTTCCCTTGCTGATGATATTATCTTTTTATGTGTTTGGTAGCCATTTGTATATATTCTCTGGTGAAATGTCTGCTTTGCTCCTTTGTCCATTTAAATTATGTTACTTTTTATTGTTCAGTTGTGAGGAGCTGGGATGGGAGGCTCAGTGGAATATGGAGGAGAGGGTGGAGATGAAGTGTCCTGCTCCAAGGCCATCTCAGGGGCACTGACTCCTGTTGTGGTTCTCAGCTCCTGTCAGCCTTCCCCTCCATCTGGATCAGCTCTCTGCTGTGCCTACTCTTCTTTCTGACACTCAGCCATGAGGTAGTGGGGGCTTCTGGCCATGGCTAAATGTGGGTGCTCATCTCATTTGGATTTTAGATATTTCCATTACTAATATGACTCACTCAGATTAAATGCTGCTGAAATATTTTCAGGCTGGTCAGTGAAATAGGAATTCTAATATCCCCTGTCTGGGGGCTTTGGGTTAGTTTCTGAAAAGATGATTATGGACAGATGATTTTCTAGAATATTCTTAGTATTAAGAGATCATCTGTGTGGTCTAAGGACTCTCCTGGGTCCCTTTTCTAAGTTTCTCAAGAAACCAGAGTCTGTGCTTTAATTTCCTCAGGATTCTGAATGTATTGCTTATTTCTGGGAGAATGTTATACTATTTTTCCAAATTATTTTTATCCCTGAATATTTGGGCTGTGAATCTAAATGACAAAAAAAACTAGAATGGTCCATCTCACGAGTTACCTCAGAACCATGAGGCAGCAGTAGTGAGGGCTGTCAGGTCAGGGTGATTTCTGTCTTTGTGTGTGTGTGTGTGTGTGTGTGTGTGTGTGTGTGTGTGTGTGTGTTGTGGTGGGGGGAACTCACTCCACAGAACGTCTCTGGGAAGGAATTCGGTGGTTTCTACCAGTACTCTAAAAACTTCACATCATCTGAGTGAATAATTCCACTAAATGCTAGGTAAGAACCAGGCACCAGGACAGAAACTGGTAAAAAATGTAATTTCTATGTTACAAATTACTGACACTTTGGAAATAACCCCAAAGACCCACAGTCAAATGCTGTTAAATAAGCACCACTTTAGCATTTCTCCAGCATTTGCCTGTTGTAGCATCTATTTGAGGAGCCTTCACTAATCTTCACAGCTCTATGGAGAAAACTGTTCCTCTGCCCATTCTGCTGGAGAAAGTAAGGTGTAGAGAATTACCGGCCCAACATCACACAGCTAGCATTTGGATGGGTTTTCAGGGCATTGCACTGTATCAGCCTTCAAACATGTAGTGCAATTAATTAGCACAGCTGTACTGCTAATAAACTTGATGATGCTATTAAAATCCTTAGTTTAAAGCAATTCTTAGCCATATGAGAAACTCTTCATAAAATAATGTTGCATGGTACACTCACGATAGGCAATGCCATCCCAATTACACTAAAACATGTTGTCACCATGAAGACGCAGCTTTGGAGATTTCACCATCACTGAAACCATTGCTGTCTAGTCATGGCTAGTGTGTCAGGGTGTAACTGGCAGTGTTCTGAGTATTGGTGAGTCTATAACATAATTGTGAGATACTGTGTATGCAAACGTAGAAAAATCTAGATGGAAATGTACCAGTATCAACTGGAGCTAGGGAGTCCTGGTCATAGGAAGTCTTTTTTATAATTACTGTTATTACATGTCTGTGTGAGTGAATATTAAGTGAGAGCTATGCCTGCAGAGGCCTAAAGACGGCATCAAATCACCCTGGAGCAGGAGTTTCAGACAGAGGAGAACAGCCTGATGTGGGTTCTGGGACAGGAACTCTAGTTCTTTGCAAGAACCATGTTGCTTTTACCTGATGAGCCACCTCTCCAGTCCTTGTAGAGGCTCTTCAAGCTTGTATACGTGAGTTGATCTTTGGTACTGCCTTCTGTTGGGGAAATATGATTCATTTAGTTTTCCCCCATTTAGTTAAGTATTTATGATGTCCTTTGTATATTGACTGTCTTTCTTGTCAGCTGATGGGCAAACAGCAGACCTTGTTTATTTTGTGAAACTCTGTATCCTGTGTTAAGTCATGGATGCTCTAGCCAAGTGCCTGGCAGGCCAGGTGTCATGAATGCTGATTCATTACTTGACACTCTTTGGCTTGTGCATCTCAGGAAGGATGATACCACATGATGACGACTATGTATCAGATACCATTCTAACTCCTCACCATCTATATCATCCTCACAATGATCCTATTGGATAGGCACTATTGACTCCCCATTTTACAGATGGGAAAATAGGTCCAGCTCGGGACAGCCACATACTCAGCATGCACTCGTAACATCCATTCCTTCTAGGACAGTTTCACATTCTCTCTATCAGCCTTTCTGGAGCTTTTCTTTTGAGGGATCCTTTGGACTTGGGGACACTGGACTGCTTTAACTCAAGGCAGTTAAACACTGACAGGAAGCTCCACTACTGTCTGCTGATCCAGGTACTGGGGGTGGGGTGGGGGGACTCATCTAGTGCTGACACAACTTGATAAAGTGAGGTTTGTTGACTCCCCCATGTTTTCCCTCCTGGGTTCCCTGCCCCTAGCCCTCCTACCTCAGACCAGTTTCCCAAATAAATCAGTGCCTGCAAACCTTATCTTTAGTGTTCATTTGGAGGGTGGGTGCAGTATAAAGTATTTTAAAACTCTCCTGCTGTCTTTGTCAAATGGTACATGTGCTAAGTCTTTGTTTTCTTGTCTCTTCAGACTGCAAGGTCTCAACAGCAGAGCCCACCTAATCAGTTAGATGGTAGAGGTTAATAAATGATTAGTCCAGAAGCAGAAAGTTCATTTGCAAATAGCCCACAGGGCAGGCGCTGGGGGCCATGACCCTCCTGGGAAGATTTCTGGCTACTCTTCCTTGACTCTACAACACTAGGTAAAGGTATTATTGCCCTTATTTCACAGCTGAGGACCAGGACAAGAAGATTAGTTCACTTCCCTGCAGTCTCAGAGCTTTGGGAATGAAGTGGATCAGTTTTGAATTGGATTCTTGGGGATTCTCCATCCCCAAGTTTACCTCATCTGTTTAATTACCAAGGAACAGTGGAGGAGTCTGCTGGGAGAACACAGGCCAGTGGAAATGCAGAGAGAAGAGGGCAACTCAGGAGGCAGGTTCTGCAGTGTGAAGTGTGTCTGGCTAGTGATTTTTTTAAAAAATGTAATGATTCCTTGTGGATTTTACGTTAAGGTCCCAGTAGCACTCATTTCTCCAGCCCCTCAATGCACCCTCTGCTCTTGCAACCCCCTCCCCCAGAGCAAAATTTAAAAGTAAAACACTCCCCCAAACCAAAGCAACCAATCAACCAAACAATAACAACAACAAAAACAACCAAACAAAACCAAGAAAACAGCAAAAACAAAATCTCAGTGTACAAGTTGTAGTGTGGCCTAGTGAGTCAGTCACACAGTACACATTTTAGATGATACATATTTACTTGTGTTTATTGCAATTTGTCATTGGTCTGGTTCGAGGCCTCCACCTTCTGCTATTTCCCCCCCCCCCCCCGATATTGGCTCTCACTGGGACTCCTAGATATCTCCTTGTCCTGTCATGGAGCTTCTGTAGCTTTAGGTTTGCAGATCCAGCCTCTTCACACACCAGCAGTTCATAGATGAGGTGATTGTTGGGGTGGGCTACCTCATAATCCTGGTTCTGGACCTGGGTGGTCAGCCGGCCAGCTTTCCTTCCTCATCACCACCCAGGGCGAGCTCTCCAGCACAGCTTCCCTCATCTGCCCTGTGATGAGAGAGCCAGCCCTGGGGCCACTAGTATGAGAGAGCTGACTCTACCTCTCACCAAGTACAGCAATTCAGATATTAGGCCCTAAACCTAGCCTGGACAAAACACTAGAGCTGGCCCTGGTACTGTGAGTGCGGGTGAGCTGTACCCGAGGGTGTGAGAGCAGGAGAACTGGCCAGTCATCACTGTCTGCTACATTGTGTGGGCTGACCAGGGCTAGTGATTTATCTTGTAGGTCACAGGGCATGCTGAATCACACTCACTGAAACCTAGAGCATTTGGAAGGCTACACGCAGTTCGAAACACTTCCACAAGGGGGCAGGCACTGGCAACAGATGCACACTGGTGCTGGGGAGCCCAGAGAGAAATGAGGTTCCTATTCAAGCTCTGTCTATATAGACCTAGGGCCGGTAAGCCAGCAGGAAGGCTGGACAGCCATTCCTATGCCTGCTGCTTTTTTCTTGTCCAGGTTCCCTCCCACCACATTCCTTATGTTTACTTCTTTCACTGAAGTGAATTTTGGTGCTTCTATATCTCAAAACAGGTCCTTCTAACCATGCATATCAAATATTTACATTATAATTCATGACAGTAGCAACCTTACAGTTTTGAAGTAGCAATGAAATGATTATATGTGGGGGTCAACACAACATGAAGAACTGTATTGAAGGGTCCCAGCATCAGGAAGGTTGAGAACCACTGTTCTAGCCCAGCACCCACGAAAGGCCTTAAAGTCCGATCCCTGAAAAAGAAACAGAACGCAGCACAGGCAACAGTCACAGCCTCCATCAGTGCACTCCTCCACAACACATCTCCACCCCAGAAAACGATCTGGTCCCTGCTGTTTGCATCAGGATCCCTGGTATAGGCTCTGTCACTATGCCACTCTGCATATTTAGAAAACAGTTATCCCTCCCAGTTTAGGCTCAACTAACATCTACTGAATACTTACTGCCAGTCTTGGGGTTGAGAAATTTAGCAAAAAATCACTCCTCTCCCCTCCTCTTTCTTCTTCCTGCTCATTTCCCTCTCTGTCTCTGCTCAAACTTGTTATGTTGCCAAAGATGACCTCCAATAGAATCCTCCTGCCTTCCATCTCCCAAGTCATGAGATTATAGGTATGCCCAGCAAGTTTTTGTGGTTTAGATGCAAACACTCTACCAACTGAACTAATTCCCCACCCCACTTTGTGATGTTGAAGAAAGCATCCAGGGCCTGGTACATGCTAGATAAACTTATTACACTGAACTATATTACCAGCTAATATAATGATTAGCATGTGCCTTTTTTTTTTTTTACTAATAATTTGAATGCATTAGAATTTTTCCCATTTAAAGATGAAGTCATTGAGCCCTGGACATTGTTAGTCACAATTTTGGACTTTCCCTCGGTAGTTTCTGCTGACTTATCATTGCACCATGTAATTCAGTGGTCCAGGAGGAGAGGAGGGGCATGCTAAGCAGCTGTGTTTAATGTCAGCTACACCCAACACAAAGGAAGTGAAGGTCTCATACTTGGATGGCAAGTGTTTCACCTCCTGAACCACCTCCTAAGCCTCTTGTCTCTTTTTATTTATAGTTCTATTAAGCCCAACGGGCTGATTCAAGGTAATTTCACCATGTTAGTCCTATTTTATTATAATTATATTTATTATATTATAATATTTTATTATAGAATCTGACCATATTCTCAAATTCTAGTCTCAGATTTAGACTGCAGTTGTATATTGGGGGCATTACTGTATTCTACAGTAGAGATGGGTGAATACATAAGGGTAACTGCTAAGTGAAGATGGAAATACTTCCTTATGTACAGCTGCCTCCTAAAGCCCATTTTTGGGACTCTCCATCACTTTTCTTGGGATCCTGGTGGATTTGGTTTAGGCAGAGGAAGACTCCAGTACCTGAAAGTGTAATCACTTACTAGTGATCGTAGATCATGCCATGAGATTGCTTTGGAGGACTGTGACCTGGAGTTTAACCTGGAAGTTAAGAGTGTAAAGAGTTGACATGTCTACACAAAGGTTTGAGAAGAATTATAGTAAAAACAGCCCTGAATAACACTTAGGATGTTCATAATTTGTCTGGAATGTTTCCATTTTTGCCAGGCAATGTTTCCTTGTTTGGAAAGATATTTACTCTGTGTGTGTGTGTGTGTGTGTGTGTGTGTGTGTGTGTGTGTGCATGCATACATATCATACAAGCTTCAAAGAAATGGCTGAATCTTGCTGGCTAAAGGTTTGTCTCTGATCCCTTCCTTTCCCCAGTTAAGGGAAGGCTGGTTTATATATCTGCATCTTGAGTGGGAGAGCACAGCACCCATGCTGAGAAGGGACACATTCACAGGCAAGCAGGAGAGCAAACATCAGGGAAACCCCAGCCTTCCTCACACACAGGGATTCTTATCATGACCCCTCAGATCCACGGAGATTATTCAGTGACCTTGAAAGAACCAGCTAGGATTTTAGTTAACTCTGTGTGACACTAAGGGAGTTCCGGAATTTGTACCAAGGGTACTGGTAACTGCTTTTAGGGGACAGGTTAATCTCAAATCTTACCAGAGCCTCAGCATTGTATAAAGTTGATCCTTTGGGGTCAAGCTGGGTAAGCATTGCTTGATGGTGGTTTGTGTGGAGAATGGCTTTTAATGAGCTGTCAAAATCAGCAAAAGCAGACAGGGAAGGGGCAAGGAGACATTCAGTCAACAGGAAGGGGTAAGAACAGATTCAATCAATGATGTTCTAGCACAAAGGGTAGAAAAACCCTACTTGGTGCAGAGCTGGCTGGACATCTTAGAGGGAGGATGGAGGAGGAGGGAGGGATGGGGGGAGGGAACAGGAGAGTCAGGAAAGTGTCGATTTATAAATCGTGGGGTGGAGGGCTTGGTCTCTGTGAAACCTATATGGGTTTGCTAGGTGACACTTAATGAAGTCAATCTCTGCTCTCCAATGGGGCTTGGGAGATGAGACCTAGCTGTAGAGACTCTTCAAACAGGCCACAAATTCTTTTGGAAGTTTCCTCTGGCAGGCACTGTAAGATGGTCAAAGATCAGTCATCCTGAGGATGTAGCCTTGAACTATTAGAAACTATGTAAGTGATTTTTTCAAGTCTCTATGAGCCTGGGATGAACTTGGCTAAAGTGTAGTTGGGGAGAGAATCTTGGTCAGGGGTATCCTCAGTGTGATCCTGTGCCATGACCAAGAGTGTTCCTTGGTATATCATTTTGTCATGGTGGGAACAGAAGGCTATGACAACAAAGGTATCATTACCAAGGAAAATGCCAAAATCCTATTTGTCTTTCTGTCTATCTCCTATCAGTCATCTGTCTATATCTATCATTTATTTATCTATATCTATTTATATCTATCATATATCTATCTACTATCTAATTTCTATCATCTATTGTCTATCAATTGATCTATATATATTGTCTGAGTTTCAAATTTGCATCATCTTATATTTTTATTTATGATGACTGTGTATGTATAATTATGAATGCATGTATATACATATGATTGTATGTATATATGTATCAATCTTTCCCTTAAAGAACTTCACAGAGCCTCTGATTTTCTAAGTCTCCAAGAGGGAGTTTTTTGGCATTCACCATCTCGAGAACTATGCTTAGCACTGAGCAATACCCTGTTATGTGTGTGGCATGAATGAGTGAACAGATGCAATAGATGAGTGATTTCAGGAGACAAAAGGGAGAAAGACGATTTCCTACACAGTCCAGTGCAAGCTGGGCTATGGCAATGACTGAATTTTATAGCTATAGCATTTGGGGCTAAAGAAGGCTCAGCAGTTAAGAGTACATGCTGCTCTTTCAAAGGGCCAAAGTTCGGTTCCCAACACTCATGTTGAGCAGTTCACAATTGCCTAAAACTCCAGCTGCAGGGGATCTGACATCTCTGGCTTCTCTGAACACTTGTACTCATGACATTGCCCTCCACCCCACCACACAGACACAGAATATAATTAAAAGCAAGAAAAAAAAATTTTAAAGTGTAAACATTTACTATGCTTCTAACTACAGTTTATAAAGAACCTATTATGAGCCAGGGATGATGCCAGGTTTCCTTCTATTATGTTTTTAGTTGAAATGGGGTAAAGAAACATAGTCAGTCATTTCACTGATTGAGGAGATACTTTTTGGGGCCTCACTCAGTGGAAGTAATTATTATAAAGCAGTTGTGATAGCCTGGCAAAGATGTCATCTAACTTGGTATCATATATCAAGGACCCAAATCCTGCTGTCCCCCCAGGCTACTTGAATGGTATGCAATTAATGACAGTCAGATGCATAATTAGTCACTAAGAGTGTTCAGCTCCTTGACATATGGCATTTTCTCTGGATGTAGATCTTCTGTGTTTCAGGGAACCGTGGTGTCTTGTATGTCATTAGGGGAAAGAGGCTGCCAGGTTAAACTCTAATTAAATGTTACTGTTGTTATTTAAAAAATAACATCTTAGTGTTGGTGTCATATGGACTTTATCAGTGGATGGCATCAGAACATTTAGACATTATAGACTGTCTAATGCATGCCTCACACTGCCCAGGAAGCCTTCCTTGACACTGCAATGAAGTTGAAGCAATATGGAAAAGATGTAAATGAGAATGCCAGTTAGCACAGAGAAGGGATTTGTTGTCTCTGTTTTTCTTTGAACTTCTCTATTAAGGCTTTGAGAGTAGGCTAGGTATTTTCCTTAGCTGTGGGTTCCAAGTGGAAGTCATGTACCTGGAGGACGGTTTGACACTCAATTCATCTTGTCTTCCTATGTGCAACATCTGTGGATGGGTTGTCTGGGTAGGAAGAAAAACAGCCTTTCCTAAACAGGAGAAAAAAACCTTTAGTCTGGAGAGGGTATCTGCAGGGGATGCCCTGGACCTGAACAGTTGTGAGCTGCCATGTGGGTACTGGGAATTGAACTCAGGTCCTCTGAAACAGAAGTCAGTGCTCTTAACCACTGAGCCTTGGTTTTCACATATGTCATGTTTGCATCTTCTGAGACTATGCACAAGCCTTCAGTTTCTGGAGTTGTTTGTCCAGATAAGGCCTTCTCATCTTTAGAAAATGCCTCACCCCAGTTATCAGGATGCTGGTCATAATGGGCAACTGAGTTTAACAATGGTGGTGAGGTGAAAGGAGATGACGTTTCCACATGGGGGCAGGTGATTTCAGCAAGCCTTAGGGAAGGAAAGTTCCTTGATCAGCAGCAGAGTTTGCTCAAGGTGTATTCCAACAGAGGGCATCTCCAGAGAGGATTACCTGACTGAGAAAGACCTTTCCCAGTGTGATACCCCGTGCCATCCGCCAAAGCTCCTGACTGAATACAGAGCAAAAAAGGACAGAATCAACTGAGCATCAATATGGTCCGTCCAGATGTGAGAAGTTCCTGCTGCTACAGCTGTGAGCTGCCATGCCTGCCATGCCTTTCCTAGAACTGTGAGCCCATGCAAACATTTTCTCCTTCCTGTCAGATGTTTGCTCACACTAACAAGAGAAGTGACTGACACATCATGTCATGGGTGTTTGTGAAAATTCAGTGGCAATCAATGAACTGTGTAAAGGCGAGGTGGTAGCTGGCCATCCTTCCCATCTCAAAAGAATGCAAGCTGGAAAAACTATTTTCCAAAATAACTTTTTGAAGGTACCAAGGTCAAGGCAGAGGTGGATCTTGACACTATTTTATTTCTTGACCCAGGTTGCATGTATATTTAGTGCAAATGGATTGAGTAAAACCTTCATGAAGGTATCTGTGTGTAGGTTATGCTTTGATAAGAACATTTGCATGGAAATGAGATTGGATGTTGGAATCCTTAATTATAGTATGAGAGTCAGGTATGATGAGACACATAGGGCTATTGACTATCTTTCTGTCTCTTAGGTGTCTAGTCCAGTCTTGCCCCCTTGCACTTGCAGATCTGTATCAGATACTTTATATCTTAATTGAACTGAAAACTCCATTATTTCCTGATGCTTTTTGAAAATATAGCTTTAGTCCTCTTCAGAAATGCTATTAGTGTTGCGATTTCTTTCCTATTGTTTGTATCAAGTTGGTTGTTTTGATGACACAGTCATTGTAGCCCTTGTCTCAGAAACTTCATCAAATTTAGCTTTATGTTATGGAGACAGGTCTCCACTGTAACAGGAAAAGTGCTTGCTAAAGTCAGGGCTGAGTTCAAACACACCTTGATCATGATGTTAGTGCACAAGTGATGTCCTGGCAGACACTCCCTGTCCAGGAGGCTTCAGGAGCAGCACAATTTGGCAAAGTAAAAAGGGCTCTGAGCAGATAACACAGTTTATAACTGAGTGAAGAAGAAAAAAAATTAATAAAGTGCAGCTTTCTTAAATAGAAGATACTGTTGTACCTCGTGGTCCTTGAACTGAAGGGTTAAACTGAGAAGACATTCAATGTGAACAGGGACCCTGCAGGTGCTTTGAACTGAGTGTGTGAAAACAGGGGATGCTTCAGTGCCTCTCTAAAATGCCTGACAGCCTGGTCCTTGCACTCATCTTTTTGAACATAAAGATTTTTCATAATAAATGAAGTGAAGTATGGTTCTTTAGCGTATGAGTCTTTTATTTAGGTACAACTGAGGGTAAGAATTGAAAACTGGCATTAGAAGGGGGGAAACAGGAAGAGCAGGGCACTGTGGGATGACCCTCAGTTCTGTCTCCCGCCCCTTCTCACACTCCAACCCAACATACATTAACGCCCCTAGTCTATAGTCTTCAGTGGATGACAGAGTCACAGTGACCTACAGTTTTGTTTCATTTTTCTTTTCTTCTTTTTAAATCATGTGCATATTCCTTTCAACATTGAGTACTTCAGTGACCCTTCCTCGCATTGAATGGGTAATATCTCAGCTATTGTCTTGACAGAAATACATCTTGTAGCCGGGGTATAAAAAGGAATTGGCTCACATGATTGTGGAAACTGAAACGGTGTAAAGGTCTGCCATGGGGAAGTTGGTGACCCAGGAGAACCGGTGTGAGTTTCAGTCTAAAAGCTGCAAGCTTGAACCTCAAGCAGAGCTAATGTTGCAGCCCACATCGAAAAGCTTGAAGAGATGATGCCCCAGTTCAAGGAGCCTGCCACAAGTCCTGTCTGATTCCACTGTTGGGTTCTCTTCAGTTAATTGTGCGAGGCCCAGCACCTCAGAGAAGACCACTGATTTTACTTAGTCTGTGCATTCAGAATATGAGTTTCACCCACAAATTGCATTGCAGACACACCCAGAAGAATGTTTGACCAGGTGCCTGGTTTCCTCTGACTAGGTCAAGCTGACATGTGAAATTTACCACCACTGTGTAAAATTCAAGGGAAAGGAGGCCTCTTCTTCAGCGGGGTTCAGCTTAGTTTTGGAACTGGTTTGTCTCATTTCTTACACATTTATTCATTCAATAAATACTTCCTAGGAGACTATGTGCAAGGCACTGTGTTGAGTACTGAGTTCTGTTAAGCAAGCAGTTTACTAGGCAGAGCAGCAGCAGCAGCAGCAGCAACAACAACAATAAATGGACCCTGCTTATATGAATGTACAGTCGTTCTTGACAATGTAAATAAAACCAGATGTAAGATGAGAGACAGTTTATTCTCAACTAAAAAATTAGAAAGCATCCGTTTATAACTTCCACACTGTTTGCTCATAATTTTAGGAGCTCTGGCTCCTTTCCTCTTTCTTTTTTTACACATAGGGTCTCACTGTGTATCTATGGCTGGCCTGGAACTCACTATGTAGACTAAGCTGGCCTGGAGCTCACAGAAATCCACCTGCCTCTGCCTCTAGAGTGCTGGGATTAAAGGTGTGTGCTGCGGTCACATTGGCTCCTGGATGTCTTTGTTTATCTTTGTCCTTCTATAACAGTACATAATTGATCATGTAAAGCTAAAGACCTGTCACTTCAGCTATATGAATATAATCATCTTTCTGTTTACCTCGGTTCTGTTAGCTGATATTCATTAGCATTGTTTTCTTTTAAGTTTTCATTTATTACAATAGAGTAAGAACGAGTATTCTGCACATTTTCCAAACAGAGCAATGGCTGATTTTTTACACACACTTACTTAATTGCTATGGAAATTTTATTGAGTGCTTATTTAATCATGGGTTGGGAGTGCATTTCTGGACCATGCTACAGGGTTGAATTTTGATCAGTGAGTTATTGGAAAAAGAAATTGATGTGGTAGCAAAGCCCACCAATATGTGAGGACTAGTGTACAAAGGATATGATTAGCTTGTTTTCATGCTGAACTGTGTCATGCTGATGATTGGCCTCTTGGTTACACTTATCCCATAATACAGAGTCTAACCCAGACTGCCAACCAGTCCCTGCAAGTTCTATTTGATAGGAAGTAACTGTGTGAGCCTTCCTGTGAGTTGGACAGAGTGGGGTTGAGATACCCACTGACTGCCTCATTAACTTATCCATTTGAACCTTAGTTTACTTGACTGCAAAACAGGAGTAATAATAACCTCAGTGGTTGCAAAATAAGGCCATCTCTTAGCAAAGAGGACTTAGTGTGAAAATTGGAGAACTATAGTTATATAACAGTACTTGGGTTGCCATTTTTTGCATTCAGGTTTCTTTTAAGAATTTATAGAATTGTTATAGGTACTGAGTCATAATATTAATAACCAAATATTAAAATTAGTTGTTATTTGTCACCACTTTGGAGGCAGTGAGACCTGGGAGTATTTAGCCAATGCAGCAGATTGATGTTTTATGCAATAGTAAACAGAGCATTAGACAATTTATACTCTGAGGGTTAAAGAAGTCATGTGAGCAAAGTTCTCGTAAGTTCAGGCTATAGACAATAACAAGGAGAAGACACACCTGGTAAGAACATGGTTTTTTCACAGATGTATATAAAGGACATTTGAACATTTGATTTAACAACAGTAAGCACTAATGAATAACTCATTCCTGGCCACCACGCTTGGGAGGAGCATGAGAACATATTCCAAGAACAATGCCGTGTTTCGAAGACACTGAGGCCACAAGACCCCTGAGTGTTTTCACAAGCACCCAGAATCCTCCTCATATGGCTCCGTTCCTGGACTGTGTTCTGACAGTTTTTCAGTTGAGAGAAGGCTGAAACCTTTCAGAGTTTAGTTTTGCTTTGTTTTCTGACTAAGAAAGCCAAGTGAGAGAGAGTCCAGGAAACTAAAAAGGGATCCATGAGAGCAGAAAAAAAAGAGCCTTTAAAAGAGATGATGGAAAGGCCAATAGAACACATGTAATTTGAGTGTGGAAGGGGAAATATAGGGAACGGAAGGGTGTGAGTGGGGATGAGAGCGTGGAGTAGGGGAGGAGAACGGGTGTGTGTGTGTGGGGGGGGACAACTAAAAAAAAAAAAAGCCCTAAGGAAATCTTCTGCTTTGTAAGCCAATTAAAGAAAGAAAAAAGAAGATAAAGAAATAAGGGTTTGCAGAGAAAATTTAATGGTCAACAGCAGCACTGTTCTTGCAGAAGACCTGGTTTTGTTCCCAAATAGTTGCATCAGGCACCTTATAACCATCCCTAACTCCAGCTACAGCCAATCCAGGTACCTCTTCTGTGTGTGTGGTGCATACTATACATACATTCAGGTATGCACATATAGAAAATGAACACATATTTTTTTTTAAAAAAATGAAATTAAATTAAAACCAAGGTGATAAGCGAGAAAGGTGGGGTGTCCATACCTTCCCTCTGCTCTGTGAAAGGGGTTTCTGCTTCAGGACATGCAAAAGGACCTGGTTCTCTGCTCAGGTTAGCTTTTAGTGGGAGCAGCAAGCGGCTTCTTCTGTCTGCTTTTGTCTGTTAGATTCACATTCTGAGCTGCTGTCCAAGGGGAGTGGGCTGATGGGAGAATCACTATACTTAGTTAACTGATAAAGGCCGTGTTAGACTTTCTAAGTGGACATTAAGGGTTCATCAACCTAGTTTTCTCTTTTTAGAGCCATAGAGGAATATGCTTGTCAGCTTCCTTGAAGCAATCAGAGGTATTTGTATGTGTCTGATGTTGTCTACAGTACTATGGCTTATGCAATGTCACTTCTGAGCCCACACACAGGGTACAAAGACTCAACATCCCCACATGCTTCAAATTTGTCTTAGGAAGTCAGAGTTTTAATATGTCTTCTCTGTTGCTGAGTCACATAGATCACATTTGTCCTGGAGAGCTGCCCATATGAACAGTGGTCTCTTCAAGTATGAGAAATAAACTTATATGGAATTAAGGTACTGACACTTGAGAACCATAGTGACTACCTTTTGATCCAGTTAATCCTAACAAGTGTAATCTTTTAAAGGAGGTTCAAAATAAGCTCTGGAATCTACATACTACTAACTATCTTTTTTTAAAAAAATCATTTATTTATCCTTATTTTATGTACATTGGTGTTTTCCCTGTATGTAGTCTGGGTGAGGGTATCAGATCTTGGAGTTACAGACAGTTATTAGCTGCCATGTGGTTGCTGGGAATTGAACCTGGGTCCTTTACAAGAGCAGTTAGTGCTCTTAACCTCTGAGCCATCTCTCCAGCCCACTACTAACTATCTTAAGAGTCTACCAAATGATACTGTCTTAAATGATGGATGATAAGGACTATAGGTGGGTGATAGAGAAGCATGGCATTCAGACAACTGACAAGAGACGGACTATGCAACATAGTGTGCTGCATGAATTCTGGTTGTATTGAATGAAACTCAGATCCAGATATGGGAGAAAGGCTGAAATATCAGAGAGACGAAACACCACAGCCAAATCCCACCCTGATATCTTCTAGCTTCCTCAGCCTCACTCCTGTTTGCTTCTAATTGCTGCTGTTTTCCCAAGCCTGCCTTAAATACCCTTCTCGTCTATGGGGAAAGAGTCATACAGTCAAAACAAGTTAGCCCAGGGGAGTGCTTCAGGAGAGATGAGAGAAGGTAGAAGACGCAGAGTCCAGAGGAAGCAGGAGATCTATTCTGATTTGGGGAAATGGGTGATTGTAGTACTTGAAGGACAACCAAGATCTTGAGAGTTTTCTGTGAGCTCTGAAATGCAGCTGTCTTGTTTCTGAAGCCTTAGGATTTTTTTACTCTGTGCCATGGATACACTAGCTCAGGAGATGTGTGCAATTTGGGCATTTTCAAAGCCCACATAACTGGAGATCTAGGCTAATGCGGAAATAGTCACAATATTGTCACTGAATGTGACATCTTGTTGATATATTTTGCTAAATTGCCCTTACTGATTCACCAATCCTTTTTGCTTCCTGCACTTTAACAAAAAGTCCTGCAGAATTAACTCCCCACAACACCATGTTCTGGGCTCTTGGCAGCCTTCCCAATACGGTGGTTCTTTCCAGATGTGCCTTTTAATATGTAGATTTTAGAATCCTGTAATAACGGACACAAGTGAGACAGGAGGCCGAGAGCCAATCTTCTATGTCATACAAGGATCAATTTCTTAAACCGTGATTCCCTGGAACAGTTCTGGAAATATTAGTAGGTGTGCTATATGCTGAGGCTTAGCTGTTTTTCTTTTCCAGAATGCAGTTTCTGTTTATTATCTCTCAGCTGCACACTCACCCTTTCATGAAGGTTCCTAAGGAAGTAGCCTTTCTTCTTTGCAGCAATCTTAAACTTCGTCAGTAGAGGGGGCAAGAGGGACGTTGCAGACGAAGGAGCAGCTCACACATGCTCTCAAGCACAGAGCATCTCAACCCTCAGGCAAATGTACTCCAGGGAGATTTTCTATTTACCTCGACACAGAGGATTAGGCATTTCAAGGACCTTTGCTATCTGGAGGGCCTCAACCCTGCATGCTCTAATGATACCCGAATCCTAGCCTTGAGGAAGAACCCCACTTCCAAGTCCATCCTTCCTTGTCTTTAGAGTAACAGCATTCATTTTACATCTTTGGACTTACTCTCTTGTGATTAATAAGCATTTGTGTCAAACTTTCCCTGTTCAGTTTTCTATACAAATTCTGTCCTTAGGCTTTATACAAATCTCTTTAGGCTCTTATGAACACAGTCAGGGTACAATGACTCTCAAATACTTACCTTATGGTCCATTTATACTATTAATGACCCCAAAGAGCTTCTATTTAGCTCTTTGGTTGTGTGGATTTATCAATATTTATTATATAGGAAAGTAGAACTAAGACATTTTAAAGCTGTTTGAAAGTGAATTTCTTAAAGGGGTTAGGCTTAATAATGCCAAGCAATATTGGGGGAAAAAACCAGTATTTGCAGCATAAAAGGTGTTAGTGAGGCAAGTAGTAGGTGCTCATTTTCATGTCTGACAGACAACAGATGGTTTCTCATAGTCCCTTCTGCAGTCTGCGGGGGGTCGGTTGTTTATTGTGCAGTTTATGTGAGAAATCTCTGGCTCATCACAGACATGTAGCTGTAAATGGAGGAGGACATTAATAGCCCTTTTAGGTATGTGTAGACTTCTTTGATAAGACATCAAAACTCAACAAGTGAGACTTTTGTTTTGATTCAACATGTGAGACTTTTGTTTTGATTGTGGATTGTTGCTCCCTACTGCCCTTCCTCACACCACACCCCCCCACATCAAGCTGGAGATCAAGTGCAAGGCCACAGTGGTAGTATCCACAAGGTTGGCAGCAAGACTTTTATAGTGGAGAGATAGACTGTCAACAAAATTTTATGCACTGGAAGCTTGGTCTCCAGCATGGGAATCTGGAAGGTAAAGGAACCTTAGAGGTGGAGAGTCTGCTCCTGGGGAGAGCTGATATTCTGGAGTAAATGCTCAAGAAGAAAACTGAAGATTACCATGAGTCTCAGTGGACTCATGTTTTGGATTTGACTTTTCCACCTTACATGTGCTCTGCCATCTTCCTTGAGGTATAAGCAAAACAAATCTCTTTTCTTTATAAAATTAGCCTGTACAAGATATTTCATTATAGTAATAGAAGGTGGACTAATACAATGCAGACCCTGAAACTAAAATCAACAAGTCTATGTGGTACTTTGGGTTTCTCTTTTGCCCACATCTGACTGGGATGTTGTTCATTGTTCATTTAGAAAATACTAGTTCATTGAGTTATACAGATAACGTAATGCTGGCTGGTTTCATGTGTCAACTTGACACTAACTGGAGTTACTGGAGAGGAAGGAACCTCAGTTGAGCCTCCATGAGATACAGCAGCAAGGTAATTTCTCAGTGTGGGAGGACCCATGTACCATCCCTGCGCTGGTATTCTTGGGTTCTATAAGAAAGCAGGCTGAGCAAGCCATAATGAGCAAGGCAGTAAGAAGCACCCCTCCATGGCTTCTGCATCAGATCTTCCAGGATCCTGCTCTTTTTAAGTTTCTCTCTGACTCCCTTCAATAATGAACAGCAATATGGAAGTATAAGCCAAATAAATCTTTTTCTCCCCAACTTGCTTTTTTACTTATGGTGTTTTGTTGCAGCAATAGAAACCCTGACTAAGACAATAGCCAATATAAATAAAAACATTAAGTTTTAGGAGTTATTAGGCTTAGAGTGGCAGCCATAATTTTTCCCAAATCATCTAAGGATCTACAGTTTATCATTGGTAAGAACACATTTCCAAACCATTAATTTTAAATAAGGCTGACTCCACTGCTCACCACAGGTATGGGAGATCAGACTCTGCTCTTCATCTGAGGGAGGTGGTCCCAGTGGCCCCGACTGACCAACTCAGCTACCACCCAGGCATACATCCAGGGCTTTGAGTTGGCACTCCTCAACATCTACTCCATCTATTACCTGCTGGAGCTTGTGAAGAGACTAGTCCTGAAAAACCATAGCTGTGTGATCTCTGAGAGGAGTTTGTTGAGGGTTCAGTATTGATGGTGTACCAGAAGACAGAGGTCTTGATCCTGACCAACAACTCATTATGCAATGAGCATTTACGAAGTTGTTTGGACAAAGGGTCTATACTGCATGATGTTCACAGTATCTCTCAGTGTCACTAAGTCACATGAAGAGGCCAAGGAGAAGCAGGGAAAATGGAGAAACAAAGTGATTTTTTTTGTTTCTTTGTTTTAAAATTACTATCTTTATTTATTCTTTTTATTGTATTTTTATTATTTCTTCTTAAAATTTTTTCTTGGGGTGAGGATGCTATAAGAGTGAAATGTGGATACCTAGAGACTTAGAAATGAGTGGGATTGGAGTGGGTGATGTGAAATTCCCAAAGAAGCAATAAAAATATACTTCTAGAAAAAAGAATTAGTCAAACTAGCCACTTCTTGTGTTTCTTTAGTTGGTGAAGTAAAGATGCTTTTGTTGGAACTATAACTGAGGAGATGAAAACAAATACAGTTTCCTGTTGCTGTTTTGACACGTAAGGGCCAACAGTTTTAACCATAGTTAATTCTCTGCCACCCGTGTAAATGTCACTTGCATCTCAGCATCATTATGGGAGTAGTTTTGACTTCATGAGTATGCACAAAAGGTCTGAGGATGCACACAACAGTCTACAGAGTTTGAGGACCACACTTGACAACCACTGTTATCAACATGCTGTGATAACAAATAATTATGGGACTTCTAGGGCTTAAACTACCAGGGTTCACTTCCTGCTCATCTTACCTGCTCATTATGGGATGGCTTCTGGTTGTTCTGTGTCATCCTCACTCTAGGACTCAGGATGTGGAGCAGCTTGCTTCTAGAATACTGATGACTGCCACATCAAAAGGAAGATAAGAGGAGTCATGAGCGGGGTCTTAAGGTTTCAGTCCATATGTGACTTCAGGAAGTGCCGCATACCATTTATGCTGAATCATTTCATAGGCACTAGTGTCCCTAGAAGAGAAGTCGCCCTTTCTCTTAAGGGGACCCTAATACACACACACACACACACACACACACACACAAACACTTTTAGTTTCTGACCATAATAATCTTAGTTATTGACTATAGCCTGAATCCTTTTTCCTCCAAATCTACATCACATCCCACTCCATATTAGCTATTATTTCTATTAGCTCTTGACATAGGTCTTTTTGTACTTTGTGATTATTATTCTGTGCGACTATTTCCTATATAGTTGAAAAGCTCAGGATGATAGGAAAACCACATTTAGCTTGCTTATCACTGCCTATCTTAGTGCCCAGTGCTTGGTAAATTATCAGTAAAGGTTCATTGAATGGGTAAAGTCACACAAATGGAATCCTGAATGTTCCCTCACCCATTTCCATGACACTTATTTGTGCTATTTACATGTCCCCTATTATTGATTACCATCATCATAATTAGTGGGAAAATTTGTTAGAAAATGAAGCCCTGATACTTGCTGATGATGAGAGAATATTTGGCATCATGACCTTATTAGACAATAATATATTTTTCCCATCTTATTATTTTACTTTATACAAACTCATTATCAATCTAATCAGATAAATACGAGTTTTCTTATGGTTCACAGTTGGTATCAAGTTAAGGGTAAAGCAAATAATAAGTGTAGTTTGACCTATAGGTGATGAAACAAACCCCTACTGAGAATAGAGAACTCTCTCCCCTCACTTGGCAAGTGAGTCATGGTAGTCTGGCATATCAGTACTCATAAAAGTTAAAAGAAGGTTCTTAGATAATAACAAAATTGCATCAGGACAGGGTCATTTCTTTCCCTAAAGATTTAGTTTTTTCCTGAAGGCAACTTCAATTAAGGTCAGAATCATTCTGAAGTTAAATCTTTGTATTTCAGTCTCATATACACAGTAAAAAGTATATATGTAGATATATGTGTGTACAATAGTATCATATATAAGTAATACTAATATGTACGGGGAATTATTTGTCTGTTATTGATGAATCTGGGAGTAAATAGATATTTGATCATGCTCCCCCCAAAAGTTATATAAATAAGCATAAAATACCTGTGATTAGCACATGGTTGAGTTTTTTTTAATATTGTATTTATTGATCTGGAGTGATGATGAATACCTTTAATTCCAGTGCTTGGGAGGCAGAGGCAGGCAGATCTTTGAGTTCAAAATCCACCTGGTTCTATATAGTGAGTTCTAGGCCAACCAGAGCTACATAGTGGGACTGTCTAAAAAAATGTTTCTGTTAAAAGTACAGTACTGAAGAGTGTCTGAAGCAGAAGCCTGAAAGATCATCTCAACTTTTTTTAAAAACTTCAGTGGTCTCTTTTCTTTTTTTTAATAAATTTTTTATATAATTATTTTTATTTTGTGTGAATTGGTGTTTTTTCTGCATGTATAGCTGTGTAAGGGTATCAGATCTTGGAATTACAGACAGTTGTTAGCTGCCATATGGATGCTGGGAATTGAACTCAGGTCCTCCAGAAGAACAGTCAGTGCTCTTAACTGCTGAGCCATCTCTCCAGCCCCAGTGGTCACTTTTCTATGAGTCCTGCATGTTATGCAGTTTATATAGCATACAGTCAAGCAGTCAAGGCAAGAACAATTTCTTGCCCAGTGGCTAGCTTTCGCCACAGAGAAAGTAAATCCCATATGGAGTTTCTATGATGTTTGCCACCCTCTTGAAGAATACTGGTGCTGCCAGGATCAGACTTGACTTGGCCAAAAAAGCTGAAATGGTCCTTCAGGTTTATGCTTCAGATAGTCTTTGGATTGCTAGACATTTCAGGACACAGGGAGAAGCAACTGATGAACTATGCTAGAATGGATGGAACAGTTCTTCAAATTTCCTGCTTCACTGAAAAGTCTGCTAAAGACAGTAGGCCTGTAGGCTCAAGATGAATGCCCCAACAGTACAATGGAACTTTGGGTGGCTGTTCAGATATCTAGATGTCTCTGTCATTTCCAGAATTTGGAAGTTGCTTGTAATGTATTTTCTGTTTGCTCAGGTTATCTGTTGTCTTTGATGGAGTTGAAGATCAGATAGTTATAAGCATAGTTTTCCTTAATTATAATAAAAGGTAAATTAGATTTGAAACTTTGAACTCACAAGAATAAGATAGATGATAGAATATTTAAATTTTGCTAAATACAAATAGACTAGATATTGCAACTCTAACCCTTACTTGATCATTGTTTTGTTATATGTGATTTTGCTATGTTGAAATTAAAACCTTCATTTTTGATTAGACAGAAAAGAGGAAGTGATATGGGATGTCTTTCTGTATGCTGTGAATTACCAATGGATAATAAAGGAATTGTTTTGGCCTATGACAAAGCAGCTTATAGGCAGGCAGGAAATCCAAGCATAGATACAGGGGAAGGAGGGTGGAGTAAGAGAGAGACATTGTGAGCTGCCTAAGAAAGCAAAATGTATAAGTACAGGTAAACCACAAGCCACATGGCAAACATAGATTAGTAGAAATGAGTTAAGATGCAAGAGCTAGCTAACAAGACACCTGAGCCATAGGCCAAACGGTTTGGAATTTTTTTTAAAAGTACCAATAGCAAGGCATTTTAAAAGGCCTAATTTAAGGGATGGTGTTGGCCAAGCTATCTTAACATTTAGAGTGAGTAGAAGGGAAAACTCTGCTCCACATTTAAGAGCACCTACTTGCATTTGGGTGTGCTAAGATTCACATGATCTATGTTAACCTTTCATTTTGTCAGTTATCCTGAGTGTGTATGTGTGTGTGTGTGTGGGGGGGGGTTGTGTGCACCCATGTGCATGTGTCTGGTGGGTGGATCAGGAGTTTAGATGCCTCCTTTATAATGCCATGCCTTATTGTCTTGAATAAGGGTCTCTCAATGGATTAGAGGATTGCCCTATTGCCTAGGTTAGTGAGCTCTTGTGATTTGCCTATGTCCATACCTCTAGTGCTATGATTATAGGCATGCACAGCAGTGTCTGACTTTTTGTGTGAGTGCTGGCATTGGAACTCAGATCCACATGCTTGCTCTGCTGATTGAGCAATCTCTCCATGTTTACTTTTTTTAATGACCAAAAGCCAGCACAATGAGAATCCCTTCCTTCCCACCCAATGTTTGTAAATATTTTCTTCTGGGAAAAAACTTATTTTGAAATGATTCTAGAATAGAATTATTTTGTGGACCTACCAATTTAATAAAAGCAACATGTTGACTAGAAAATACGCATTCCAAAATTGTTAGAAGCATAATAAAAAAGCCTTCACTCTTATCATGCTTCACTGGAGATTGATAAGCTGACAGTGAGGATGAGAGAAGATGGATGGCCAAGCCTGCTATTACCTGCTTTGTGGCAGCAGGTCAGGGCCGAGGTGTCCTTACCCAGCCTTCCAGGCCATAGGATCTTCTCTGCACTTTTGTTTGGCAGCCTCATCACATAGCCATGCACAAGCCTCCCTTAAAACCCTGATAGCAACCCAGACAGTTTTCTTTAAACATTTCTAAAAACTACAACAAACCTAGGTCTTAATTCATTGCTAAACAAATTCATGGAGTTTAAGTTGTTATTCTTAGCAAAATGAGGAAAAATGAAACTGGGGCAGAAACTTTCAAACAAAGCCCAAGGAAAAGCAGTGAAGAAACTGAAATATTTAATATGTACGCAGTGTGTACTCACCAGCTTTTTCCACTCCCCCAGTCCTGTGGGTTTTTTTTTCCTTTTTTCAATAGTAAGCTGTAGCTGCCAAAGCATAGCAGTCACTCCATTAATTATAAAGCAAAGGAAAAAATGGGTATTGATCTCAAGGAGTTTCATTCCACTTGCTCAGTATTAATTGAGAGTTATTCCTCTGATGTTACTTAAAAGAAATTCGAGGCAGTATAGAAAATAATGGTTAAAATATTTATTCAGGGTTATATGAACTCAGGGTGGTACTCCTATAAACATGATATTTTAAAATCAGAATTGGACTGTGGATGGCAAAATGACTTCTGAGTTCTCTTTCCAAGTCATGGTGGACAAACTCACTTCTGATTGTCTGGGAGCGGTTAGAGTACTGGTCCAGCGGCATAGGAAGAGTATGAGGCCCTTAAGCCAAGAAGGCTCCCTGGGCAAACAACATCCATTCTTTCATTTGCTGACTTCATCAGTCATACCTTCCAGGCACAGGCTGTGACTTTCACCCAGGTGAGTCTAACACCGACTGGCTAATGCTTGTGTAGTACTGGCTACAGGCAGAACCTTGTTCACAGTGTTCTGTAGGTCAATTCATTTATACTCTCACTGGTGCACAGGAGAGATATACTCACCACCACTGCCACTTAAAGAAAAAGAAACCGAGGTACAGACAAGAGAAAAAAGTGCCAAGGTCACTCATATGATAAGAGGTACTGGTAATATTCAAGGCCAATGATTACCATTAGATAACATGCTTTTCACTATGACCTACATTACCATTAAACATACTTTCTCTGGAAGGGTAGAGTGGGATCTCAGAATGTGAGGGATAGAGGCAGGTGGATCTTTGAGTCTGAGGTCAGCTTGGTCTACATAGCTATTCTAGGACAGTTAGGGTCACATGGTGAGATTCTGTCTGGAAAACCAATCAACCAACCAACCAACCAATCAATTAACCAATCAACCAACTGACATATAGCAAGTTATTTGGTGATGATAGAATGTTTTCACTGAGATTAACTATACCAATAGTATGTATTTGTAAACACAAAAGTGTGTGTTTGGGATGTATGTGTGTGTGTTGCATGCATGTGAATGTGTGGGTGTCTGTGCCCATTTGTGGTGCTTGTGAAAGTTTGCCTGGCCAGAAAGCTCTGAGGCTCCATCTATCTGCTTCTTAGTACAGTGATTAAAAGTACATGCAGTGATGCTTGCTTTTTTTTTTTTTTAAATATAGGTGCTGGGGAACTCAATTTCTCATGTTTACAATGCAAACTCTTTGTATTCTTACTCTCAAAGCCATCTCTCCACCCCTACGCCAATATTCTGCAGCAGAAACTGAATTCAGCTGGACAAGCATGCTTTTATTTTTTGTGTTGATACTAGAAGTCTCTGAAATTTATAGTCAATTTTTTTAAAAAATTGATAAAAGCGCTATGCAGAAATGTCAAAGTGTCTCCTCAGGTTAGATCTAGATTATATTATTATGTTTTTAGTGGAACATATTTAAGGATAAAGAAAACCGGTTTGCCTTCCATGTTCCATCTTTAATTTTCTCATTAGCAAATGGAGGACCTCTGCTTTAAATCTGAAGGGTAGTTGGGGTTCAATACTATGCAGTTTCTTTGACTTCAGGGGTAACACACAATTTTTGTTTGTTTGTTGATGCTTGGGATTGACCCCTGGGCTTTTCAGAGGCTAAACACACACTTTACCACTGAGCTATGTAAGAATCCTTACAGCTTATTTTTCATACTATAGCTTAGTGCTAACAGTGACTGTGCTATTTACAGGTATGAAGTACCTTTTATGTTTATGGATTACAGATAGTGATAATAGGTATCTATTGGATATCAATTAAGTGATAAATAGAAACTTATACTGTATCTAAGTCTCCAAGAACATGATTTAAATTGAGACAGGTCCCATATTCAGTTCAATGTTACAGCAGGTGTCATCCAGGTGGCTGTCGGTATGAACTTGTCATGACTTTTATAGCCATGAATTTGGTTTTATTCTAGTGTCCTTTATGAATGAACAAAAATCCTGTTTTTTTTTTTGAAAGTCCCCTGGTCTCTGGTGGTAAAGGCTTATGGAATGAGTGTCAGAGATTGGGATGAACGAATACCCCAGAAACAGTAATACAACCCTCTTTCAAGAAATGCTGTCATTAAGAATTGAACACAGAGGGGCTAGAAAGATGGCTCAGTGGTTAAGGGCATTTGTTGGTTTTTCTGAGGATCCCAGAACCACATGGTGGCACACAACTGTCTGTCACTCTAGCTTTAGGGGATCGGGTGGCTTCTTTGATGTCATTGGGCACAAGGCATGCACATAGTTCACATACAAAAATTCATGCAGAAACACTCATATAAGTTTTGGACATTGGATTAAGCATTTTAGGAACTACTTTAAACCAGTTATTTTTCAGGTAAATCCTCTTTTGTGCACAAGATGATGATGATGATGGCTGAATTCAATGCCAATGTGCTGGCTACTTTTATTTCAACTACAAGCAGTAGTTATCTGAGAGGAAGGGATCTCAATTGAAAAGACAAAGTAAGGCTGCAGGCAAGCCTGTAGGGCATTTTTTTCAATGATTGATGTGAGAGGGCCCCGCCCATTGTGGGTGGGGCTACCCTTGGGCTGGTGCACCTGGCTTCTTCTATGGGGAAGCAGGGAGGAGTGAGCCAGTAAGCAGCACCCTTCCATGGCCTGGCATCAGCTCCTGCCTCCAGGTTCCTGCCCTGTTTGAGTTCCTGTCCTTGGATGATGAACAGTGATGTGGAACTGTAAGCCAAATAAATTCTTTCTGCCCAAGTTGCTTTGCTGCTTATGACAGCAATAGAAACCTTGACTATGATAGTCAGTTTGCCACAAATTAGCGTCACTTGAGTAAGGAGTCTTACTCAAATAACTGTCCTGATTGCCTTCATTGATTCAGAAAGACCTACCCCAGTTGTAGGTGTGCACCCCCCCCTTGTAGCTGTTCAGCAGAAGGAAGATATTTGCCTTTTGGTGGCTTGGGCCAGCAGGTCTCTAGAAACTTTCCAGGTTTTCTGCACAAGATTGGAACTACTTAGTCACTCAGCCTTGTGAACTAACCCACTACTAGAGGTGGGGGTGGGGGTGGGGGTCAGCCTTCTCAGTGGAAGGCAGCTACTGTGAGACTATGCCAGTGGCTAAGGTACTAAGCTAGCTTCAAGTACCAAGCAACTACTGGATTCTCAGCTTCTCAGGTAAAATAAGGTTGACCTTCTACTATTTTAATGTAAGCTGACTTAATGCACTCACACACACATCATAAATCATATATAGGAATATTTATATTTATCCCATTGGTGGTTCTGTTCCCCTGGAGAACCCTTACTAATACAGTAAGTGTTTAGATGAATCTGAATCTAAAAATCCCCCATGGGATGCATGAATTTGATCTTTGCAAAGTCTCCTTTTAAGTTTTGTTAGACATGATCAGCCTTATTATTGAGACACTTTATTCCTGGTGACTCTAGTTGACATCTGCCTGTAAGTAGCAGATGAGGACAGCAGCTACCACTGGTCTTCGGTTCCATTTCTGTGCTTCCTTTCATGGCTTCTGGTAGTTTCCTCATGCACCAGTGTTCATGAACAGTTCCTGGGGCACCTGTACAGCTCTTCACAGCATATTCTCTGTCCTGTGGTTGCCTTGTGTGTGGTTTTCTCCTCTCTGGGACTCTATTCTTCAAGATGCAGCTTCTTTGCCTTTTCTGAGCTCTCAGGCTCTTCTTTTGACAGGGAGTCAGCTACTACACCACCCCTCACTGCACTCTGACTGAAAATGCTCCCTGAGGTATCAAGTGGGGGGCAATTGTAGTCACTGTGGCCACTACCCCTTTCTTTGGGATCTCTCTGCTGTATTGATCCAGGACAAGCAATCTTCAAATGTATTATTAGTTTGTTTCAATGCAGACCTTTGATTATGGGCTCCAGTGCACTAGATAATTGATTGGCAAATATCACCATTGGTTATACTTCTTCATTTGTGACATGGGAATGATGATACCTGCCTTGAAGAGTTGAGTAAATAAATAGCTCATCTGGATTAAGCACTTGCCAGGTTTTCTGAGGCATCAACTAATCTAATCTTTGTTAAAAATTTCATGATATAGGTACTAGTATTGATCCAAGGAAGAAGAAGAAAACATTTGTGTAAGTTGGGGGCTTGGGCTTCTGCAATAATCTGCACTGTGGACATACTCAGGAAGTGGTCATTAAAGTTGTCCTGTCTCAGGGCTACATGGGACCATCATACCATGCTGATGTGCATTACATAACATGGAATAATGTATTCATGCAACTTATGCAGATCTTCCCCTTAGTGTTTAAGTCACTTCTAGATCACCTGTTACACCTCACACAATATGAATGCTATGTGAGTACTTGTTTACAGAATAAAATAAGAAAGTTCGTGTCTGTTCAGGGATTGGAAAGATTCATTAGTCAGTAAAGTGCTTGACATACAAGTATGAGGACATGAATTTTGGATCTATAGCACTCATGTAAAAACATCTAATGTTGGTGATACATACCTGCAGTATGTATCACTGCAGTTCCCAGGACAGCTAGTCTTGCTAGTCTTGAGCTCCAGGTGCGATGAAAAATTTTGTCCTCTCTAAATGAGGTGAAGAGTGATAGAAGAAGTCAACTCAATATTGATCTCTGACCTCCATGTGTTCATGCACACACGTGTGCACAGACACACATGCACACAAATATATGTAGGTATACACCACATCCACTTGTACATACAAAAAGTATATGTTCAGAATATACTATTTTGAATAGTTATGATTTGCATTGGCTGAATCTGTAGATGCAGAGCCTGTGCATGAGGCTGACTGTATTACTGTATTAACTTATTAACTATTTGGATATCCAAATTTAATTTGAGTTGAATGAGTGATGATCAGAAATGCGAATTGGCATGGTAATGCATAAAAATGTATTAAGAACTATGGTTTCAATGTGGCAAGGATGGACTATTTCACAATGAGCTTCACTGGGAAACTCCTCTCCATTTATACGATCTTAATCTTTGTGGGTGTGCATTATGATTGATCCATGTGTGTTCAAACTAATTAAAATTAAATTCAATTTCTTGGTGGCACGAGTCACATTTTCAGAGTGCAGTGCCCTTGTGGTTAGCTGCTATGACATGGGATGGCTCAGACAAGAAGGTTTTACCACCACTAAAAGCTCTCATAACAGGCCTTGTCCAGGTTCTCTTTGCTTCTCTTCAACCTGGCCATCTTCTAAACATTCTCCAGGTTTTTCAGGATGCTTTCCTGCTTATTCTATCACTACTTGCTAGGCATCTCCGTGTGTCAGCTCTTACTAGATATAACAATGGATGCAACAGGGCTGGAGTTATTCTTATAATTCTTGCAGTCTTCCCTTGGCCTCAACTGCTCATTAGGCTGCATTTTACTGAATCTGCAAGGGAGGTGTTACAGAATACAAGTCTCAATGTTTCCTCTCTCCTGCAGCCTGCCAGGAGTATTCTGTCTCTCACAGGACAGCTGCATCATTCATAGCATGTGCAAGATCCTCTGAGGCCAGGCACCCACCTCCATCACCAGCTCATGTACTGTCTGTCTATTCTGGGGCTTCTTTGGAGTGCTTTGATTTCTGGTCCAGAGTCTCAGAGCTCTGTATCTTTTACTTTGATCTAGGAGAAAGGAGCTGCCACATGGGTCGGGTGATGGCTATAACTTCTGTGACTTCTCCATCTGCAATTGCCCTCTGAATCAATAAACCAAAATCCATACCAATGTAAAATATTTTGAGATTAACAGCCGGCTTTTTGGATTAAATTAAGTCCAATAATCCACATTTTTTAAAAAAATCACTCATATACCATATCCCCCCTTTTTTCTTAGAGTTTGACTATGATCATTAACCATTTATAATAAAAACAAACATTTATAAACAATATTTTGGGAATTTGGGCATAGCTTTCTATTATTACTTTCTGCTGATTTAAGGACATCGGCAATCTTATGGATTTGTAAGACTAGAACATCTTTAGTTGCAACCTTGAAGCTAATGTGGCCATCTCTTCCCATCAAGGATTTTTTTCAGGGGCTCTTGGTTGACCAAACCGTAATAACATGGAAGCAATCCACAGGTTCTCATCTTCTGTGGAAACAAAAGCAGAACCTCTTTTCCAAAGCAACATATTCTATGACACAAATTTCAAAGTCAAGATACCTTTAAAATATATATGTTGATTTAACTTGGCAGCTTTTACAATTAATTTTGTCTTTCTGTAGTTAGCTCATTAACAGTTAAAAAAAATTAAAAGAAAACACAATAATAACCATACTCCAGACTCTTTGTGTATTTTCCATTTTTATGTGCCTCATTATATTTTTATTACTGTATTTCTGTTTTTTAAATACTTTCTCTACCTTCTTTCTTTTTTTTCCCAGTCTATGTATTCTTTTTCTCACACATTGTAACCCATTTAGAGATTTTCTCTATCTGAATAGGTTTTATAGCTTATCATTAATCATTTTCTAACTAGAAGGGCTTTTAAAATTCTAGGCAGTAGAACACTGCTTTGACTACTGACTCTGCCCCACTCGTGGGCTTTTCAACATGGCAGAGGCACTGGAGCCACGCTTATCTTTCCAATTCTAGGAAGCAACATTGAATATTGTGGGGCTATTTACCACCCCAGCTCTGAGGAATCTTAGGGTCCACACTGTCATCAAGTAGAGTCCCGCCTCCTGCTGCTCACTAAGTATTTGGCAGTGGAGCCACAATTTTTGCCATAATGCTGAGTCAGGAAGCCTTTCTTAAAGGTGCCACACATTTGCTTTCCACCAACAAAGAGTAGACCCAAGAAAACACTGCTACTAAGAACCCGTCTTTGACTCTGTTTCCTTTTTGTTCAATATAAATAGAAACCTTAAATGGATCATATGCAGCTTGTTGCTTATACCAAGTCTTTTGTGAGTTTTCGGGAACCAACCTTATTGCAGTTTAAGCTTCTGGCCACAAATCTGCCATTTTGTAATTCAAACCTTAACATCGCAGCATCTCTGTACTATGACCTCATCAAAGACACAACTTGGATACTGCTTTTGGCTCCCCATTTCTGTGCTCTAAAACCCCTTTTAAGCTTTCTCAGGCTTTATGTGGGTGTTCAGGCCCACGGTGGTGAGCCATCTGTAGAAGTTTCTGTCCCAGACTAGTCCTGGTGTCTGGACCTGCCCGCTGCTGCTTACTGCCCCCCCCATGACTTAGACACATATTAATTTTATGCTGTTTGGCCTATGGCTCAGGCATATTGCTAACTATCTTTTTCATCTTAATTCAACTCATTTCCATTAATCTATCCTGCCAGCTAGTTTCCAACAGCACAGGACAGCCTATTTCATGGCTCTCCCCATCATGATCCTGATCCTTCACTCATGCAATCTCTTCTCCCTCTCTTCAGCTGGACCAGTAGCTCAGCCCAGGGTTCAGCTATGGATCTCTGCATCTGTCTCCATCAGCTGCTGGATGAAGGTCTTATAATGGCAATTAGGATAGTCATTCATATGATAATAGGGAAAGGCCAGTTTAGACTCCTCCACTATTGCTTAGAGTCCTAGGCAGGCTTATTTTGTAGATTCTTGGGAGTTTTCTAGTATCAGGTTTCTTTCTAATCCCACAATGGCTCCCTCTGTCAGAATATCCATTTCTCTGCTTTCCTTCTCTGTTGCTCCTCTCCCCACTATTCCATTCTCCCATGTTCCCTTTTCACCTCCCCTTGCACCCCCAATATCACAATTTTCTCAGGAGATCTCTATTTCACCTTCCTATGGGGATCTATGGATGTCTCTCTAAACTTTCTCCTGTTACCTAGCTACTGGAGTGGGTGGGTAGGGGTGCATTGTAGTCTGGTTACTCTTTGCTTTACTTCTGAAATTTACTTATGAGTGAGTACATACCATGTCTGTCTTTCTGGGTCTGTGTTATCTCACTCAGGAGGACACTTTCCAGATCCATCATCCATTTGCCTGCAAATTTCAGGATGTCATTTTTTTTTTTTCCTGCTGAGTAATGTAAATGTGCCAGAATTTTTAATCCATTCTTCAGTTGAGGAGCATTTAGGTTGTTTCCAGGTCCTGGCTATTAAAAATAATGCTGCTATAAAAATAGTTGAGGAATGCTCTTGGGATAAGAATGTGCATCCTTTGGGTATATATATGCCCAATAGTGGTGTTGCTGGATCATTGTGAAGACTAATTCCCAGTTTTCTGAGAAATCACCATTCTGATTTCTAAAGTGGCTGTAGAAGTTTACACTCCCACCAGCAATGGAGGAGTGTTCCCCTTGCTTTACATTTTCTCCAGCATAGGCTGTCATCTGTGTTTTTGATCTTAGCCATTCTCACAGGTACAAGATGGTATCTCTGAATTGTTTTGCTTTGCCTTTCTCTGATGGCTAAGCATGTTAAGCAATTGTTCAAGTGTCTTTCAGCCATTTGAAATTCTTTTGTTGAGAATTCCCTATTTAGCTCTCTACCCCATTTTCCAATTGGGTTATTTGGTGTTTTCACCTCTAGTTTCTTGAGTTCTCTATATATTCTAGAGATCAATCCTCTGTCAGATGTAGTGTTAGTGAAGATCTTTTCCCATTCTTTAGTTTGTTATTTTGTCGTAATGACTGTGTCCTTTGGCTTACAGAATCCCCTCAGTTTCAGAAGGTCCCATTTATTAATTGTTGTTCTTAAGTGTCTGTGCTACTGGTATTATATTTTGAAAGTGGTTTCCTGTGCCAATGCATTCAAGGATATTTTCCACTTTTGTCTATCAGATTTATTGTAACTGGATTTATTTTGAGGTCTTTCACCCACTTGGATTTGAGTTTTGTGCAGGGTGATAGATATGGATCTGTTTGCTTTCTTCTACAAACTACTACCAAATTATGCCAGGACCACTTGTTGAAGATGCTATGTTTTTTTCATTGTATATTTTTGGTCTCTTTAGGTATGTGGATTAATGTTAGAGTCTTTGATTTGATTCCACAAATCTATTTCTATGCCAGAACCAAGCTATTTTTATTACTGTAGCTCTACAGTAGAGCTTGAAGTCAGGGATGGTGATGCCTCCCAAATTTCTATTAGTGAATAAGATTGTTTTGTCAAACGTGGTTTTTTGTTATCCCATATAAATTTGAGTAATGTTCTTTCAAGATCTATGAAGAATGTTTTTGGGATTTTGATGAAGATTGCATTGAATCTGTAGCTTGCTTTTGGTAAGATTGCCATTTTTACAATGTTGATCTTACCTATCCAGGAGCATGGGTGATCTTTTCATTTTCTGATATCTTCTTTTATTTCTTTCTTCAATTACCTAAAGTTCTTGTCATACAGATCCGTCACTTCTTTGGTTAGAGTTACCCCAAGATATTTAATGTTATTTGCATCTATGGCAAAGGGTGATGTTTCCCTGGTTTCTTTTTCAATTCTTTTATTATTTGTGTATAGGAGGGTGTTGTAGTAAGTTTTTCCCGGCCTGTTTGGGTCTGGAGATTTATGACCTGGTGCACGTGTGGCGCCGGTTTGGAACCTGGTTCGCGTGCCCACGGCTTTTGTTCCCCAAAAGAAATGAATCACACGCTTATATACTTTACACTGCTTGGCCCATATCTTAAGCACATTACTAGCTAGCTCTTTCTTCTTAAATCAACCCATTTCTATGAATCTACCCACCACATGGCTCGCAGCCTGTGGCTCACCTGAATTCCTACATGCTTCTTCGGGGGACGGATGGCGACTAGTAAACTCGACCCCTTCTTCCTACCTGGCTGCCTCTGATTCTCCACCCACTTCTACGGTGCCCTGCATGGGTCCAAACAGTCATTTATTTACATGGTACAGAGAACATTCCACCACAGGAGGGAATATTGATTTTTTTAAGTTAATCTTGTAGTCTGCTACATCACTCAAGGTGTTTATCAGCTGTAGGAGTTCCCCGGTAAAATTTTGGGGGCCACTTACATATACTATCATATAGTTTGCAAATAATGATAGTTTGACTTCTTCCTTTCCAATATATATCACCTCAATCTCCTTTTGTTGTCTTATTGCTTTAGTTAAGACTTCAAGGACTATATTGGATAGATATGAGGAGAGAGGACAGCTTTGTTTTATTCCTGATTTTAGTGGGATTCCTTCAATTTCTCTCCATTTAGCTTGATGTTGGCTGAGGACTTGCTATTTATTGCCTTTATTATGTTTAGGTATTTTCTCTGTATCCCTGATCTCTCCAGGACTTTTATCATTAAGAAGTGTTGGAATTTTGTCAAAGGCTTTTTTTTAAAGCATCTAATGATATGATCATGTTTTTTTTTTTTTTTCTTTCAGGTTTATATGATGGATGACATTGACAGCTTTTTGTATGTTGAATTATCCCTGCATTTCTGAGATGAAGCCTACTTGATAATGGTGGATGATTTTTTTGATATGTTGTTAAATTTCGTTTGCCAATATTTTATTGAGTATTTTTGTATCAATGTTCATGAGTGAGATTGGTCTGTAATTCTCTTTCTTTGTTGGGTTTTTGTGTGGCTTGAGTATCAGGGGTATCAGGGTGACTGTAGCTTCATAAAAAGAGTTTGGCAATGTTCCTTCAGTTTCTACTGTGTAGAACAATTTGAAAATATTGGTATTAGATCTTCTTTGAAAATTCTGGTAGAATTCTGTGTTGGCCCTGGGCTTTTGTTTTTCCTTCCCTTGGGAGACTTAGAAACAGCTTCTATTTCCTTGGGGATTATAGATCTATTTAGGTCATTTATCTGGTATTGTTTTAATTTTAGTAAGTGGTACCTGTCCAGAAAACTGTCCATTTCTTTCAGGTTTTCCTATTTAGTGTAGTACAGGTTTTCAAAGTATGACCTAATGATTCTCTGGATTTCCTGGGTGTCTGTTGTTATGTCCCCCTTTTCATTTCTTATTCTGTTAATTTGAATACTCTCTCTCTGCCTTTTGATTAGTTTGGATAAGAGTTTATCACCTTATCTATCTTTATTTTATCTATCTATCTGTTGGCATTCTCAAAGAACCAACTCTTTGATTCATTGATTCTTTGTATTGTTCTTTTTATTTCAATTTTATTGATTTCAGCCCCAAGTTTGAATATTTTCTGCCATCTACTCCTTCTAGGTGAATTTGCTTCTAATTGCTCTATGGCTTTTAGCTGTGCTGCTAAATCTCTTGTATGAGATTTCTCCAAGTTTTTTATGTAGTCATCTTGTGCTATGAGCTTTCTTTGCTCTTAGCACTGCTTTCATTGTGTCCCAAAAGTTTGGGTGTGTTGTAGATTCATTTTCATTGAATTCTAGGAAGTGTTTAATTTCTTTCTTTACTTTTTCCTTGACCCAGAGGTGGTTCAATTGAGAGATTTTCAGTTTCCATGAATTTGTAGGCTTTCTGTGGTTTGTGTTGTTATCTAACTTTAGTCCATGGAGATCTAATAGGATGCAATCCCTTTTCCATTTTTGGTATACATTCATGTTTCCTTTATTACCAAGTATATGGTTAATTTTAGAGAAAGTTCCATGGGGTGCTGAGAAGAAGGTATATTTCTTTGTGTTTGGGTGGAGAGTTCTGTATATATCTATTAAGTCCATTTGAGTCATAACATCGGTTAGATTCTCTATTTCTCTATTAAGTTTCTGTCTGATAGTCCTATACTGTGAGAGTGGAGTATTGAGCTTCTCTCTATTAATGTGTGGGATCTGATGTGAAATTTAAGCTTTATCAATGTTTCTTTTTATATATGTGGGTGCCCTTATGTTGGGGACATAAATATTCAGGATTGAGACATCATCTTGATAAATTTTTCTTGAGATGATGGGGCCTTAAATGTCAATAGCTTAGCCAGTATTTGAGCACCTATAGTATACCACAAACCCCATGAACTCCACCATGTACAAAGCCTAACAAGACTGGCCCTCACTCTAAATAAGCTCAGTATTTAGCAATGATGGATGAGGAAAGGCAATTTACCAAACAGGAAACAAAGTGAGATGTGTATTGATGGAGCAAAATGCAGAGAGGTGGAACATCTGAAGAGGGTTAGATTGGGGCAGTCATCACGGTAGTTACCACGCAAGCAGAGTGTCTCACATGGCAGGGGTTCTGTAGATGTTAAAGACAGAAACACACAAGAGGAATGAGGAACACACATGCTTACTTCTGTCTCATTGTTTATTCCTCAGTCACTATACCAGTGCTTCCCATGAATACCTGGATATGCACAGATAACATTCCCTGAAGCACAAACTATTTGTCTACAGTGCCCTAGCTAGTAAGTATCAGAGAACCTTTTGAATTAAAAAATTTCTACATCTCGGTCATCTTATCACCCTAGCCAGCCTCTAACTATTATAAATATAGTTTGAATATATAAAATGATTACAAATTTCTCATAGAAACAGAGTTGATGGGCCTCCAAGGTGAAAGAAAAAAGCAAGTTTGTAAAAAGTGATTCACAAAGAGCTTAGTTATATTCAAGGTGGATTGAGAGTTTGAATATGCTTGGGCATCTGTTAAAAGTCAAGGCTGGAGATGATGAAACAAGAAATAGATTTTTTTTTTTGGTTGTTAAAGCCCCTCTTCTCTCCTAGTTGCTATGTAAAAATGAAAGAAATATTGATTGGTACTGCAGAATTCGCAGTTAGTAATGAGATTCCCTCTGAAAATCCTTTAAAGTTTCCATAATTAATTTATTTGGGAGGTGAATCAAGCCGAGCACGTGAAATGTATTAAAATTATTAGCCTGCCCTGGGTCAGTTGCCCGAGGTTGCCTGGTGTGATTGAAGGGTGCTGAAATTTGGGTTCACACACTAAGTCTGCACCATCCAAAGTCCTCATCACCAAATCAATAATTGATCTCACCTGCTTGGATAGAGCCGGTCTCTCCCAGCCTTGCTGCAGCTTCTCTGCTTGCTCTGGTTCTGCCTGGCCCAGCCAGCTGCCAGGGGTCTGGGAAGGAGAGTATACCCCATGATCCCCACTGAGAACCCCTATAACCTTATTCTCCCACCCTTCTTTTGAGTCTTTGCAGTGGAAACACCTGTGGTCTAGCCTATGTGACTATTTTAGAAATGATCTAATAAGTTTAGAACAAGACCCCATAAAAATCAGAAAGCAGGTTTGTAGGGATGATGATTAAAGATGGGCAAGCTGGAGCCATGTGGAGAGACTCAGATGGTCTCTGGATAGTGCTCCTCAGACTCTGAAGGAGTATATTTTGCTATATATCTCTTATGGCTTAAAGAATAAATGGGTCTTGTCTATCTTTCTCTTCACTTGTAGAAAGGGGAAAAGCAGGGCTGTATCAAGGACTCAGTCTGGGAGGTGCTTCCTGCATAGGGAAGCTTTTTCTCCAGAACACTTTTTTTTTTTTTTTTAAAAAAAGTGTGGTGATGTACCACATTTAATTCTAATGCTGGGAGGTATACACAGCAGATCCTCAGGGCTCACTGGCCAGCCAGACTATCCTAATTAGTGTGCCCCAAGTTCTAGAGAGAAACCCTGCCTCAAGAAACTAGGTGGATAGCACCTGAACAATGATGACACCCAAGGTTCTCTAACCTATACACACACACACACACACACACACACACACACACACACACACACACAGAGAGAGAGAGAGAGAGAGAGAGAGAGAGAGAGAGAGAGAGAGAGAGGCAGATATGAGTATACATACATACATAGATAGATTAAAATGGTGGCAATAAGCTCTGAATGCATATTTTAATGCTGATCATTGCTCCAAGCTTTTCTTTTTCTTTTTTGGAGGCATGATCTCATTATTATGTAACCCTGACTTGCTTAATAGACTGGGTTAGTCTTGAACTCTCAGAGATCTGCCAGTCTCTGCTTCCCATATGCTTGAATTAAAGCCATGGTCAGCATTCCAAGCATTTCTTAATCTGCCTAACCCACACAACAAAGTGAATAGCCTATTAAACCGATTTTACAGATGGTTACAGATAACTTGCCTAAGGGAGCATAGATTTGGAGTGAGACATGAAGCTACTGCTGACCTTTATTCCATGCTGTGTCTATCCCAGCTCAGGCTTCTGTATTGTCGACTGTAAGTCAGCAGCGCTTTGGCTTTCAGAGATCAAAGTAGTAGAGCTGGGGTTTGGAGGAGCAGGAACAGGAGGAGGAGGAGGAGAAGGAGGAGGAGGAGGAGGAGGAAGATGTTCATGGTGTTGGCGGATGATGGGAGTCTTCACTCAGGGGGATGAAAGTCTTTGTGTTCCTTATTTCTGACTATCCTCAAGTGAAAGGCTTCCTCTAAGGAGCCTGTACAGACAGCTGCCTTCTGAATACCCAGCATGCCTTTGATCCAGTCATAAACCAGTGGAATCTGAGCAGTCCCTTAGGAACCTCTCTGAGAACTGGAGGTACTTTCTGCACTCCTGCTAATGTCCTGGGACACTAAGATGCCCATGTCAGGAGGGCAAGCCTACCCTAGATTAGCATCCCCACCAATGTTAAAACATAAATTAGGAAACATTTTATTAGAGTGAAAGCCATCACAGAAAAAGCTATTCAGCTTTTACTTTGTGAAATGTTTTTACAAATGTCATGATTTAATCTTAACAGAAACCCTATGAGAGGGGGATTATCACTCTCAACAAGCAGATCTAGAGAGGATGAAAACTCTAAGAGAAAAGATGCTTAGACAGTTTTGAAGTCCAGGAGGCCTCACTCCAAATGCGTTGCTTGTTTTCTTGTTCCAGGATGTCAAGAGCATCCTGGAAGGGGAAAACCATGTCCTAACGTACCACACAGGAAATTATCTTGAGACAATGATAACTCTAAGGCCAGCTAACACAATGCTCACTGAACATAAAGACTCAAAGACCCATTTAGGAAGCTTGAATAACAAGAATTTGTATACAAACACACAGATTGATGCAAGTGGAAGAGAGTTGGCAGTGAAAGTACTTTGGAAGAAATTCCACAGAGTCTGATCCCCGGATGCACAGAGCCTCCTATATCCTTCCATCCATCTCTATGACATCAGCCCTTCATGATGATGTAAACCTTACAAAGATTACAGTTGGGGGCCAGAAAAGGAGCTTGGCAAGAAAGGTGCTTGGGGCCAGTATAATCAGAGAGATACAGAAGGAATCACACCTGGCCCATGGTTGTAACTCACCATTATCCTGGTGAGTGACTGTGAGTTTCATTTGGCAGAGGACTCATGGGACTAAATTGGGTGTTGGCAATGGGTAACTGATAAATACCTGTGTCTCATGTGTATGGACTATGACTGTTTGGAGACTCAGGTGCCTCATGTATATTTAGTGAGTCACAAATATTGGCTACCTGTTGGCTTCCCTATCTTTTTGCATGTTCAGCACATATATGCTTAGCTATTTGAGCTGCGCTAATACCTTTCTAGAAGTTGCTACTTTAATTATACATGTAACAGGGCTAATGAATTCTGCTTGTGTCTCATGAGCTATTTACATCTGTACTTAGTTTCACGTCTTGTTGTTTATGTTGCTGAGTTTTCTCTAGCAGAACTGAATATCTTAAATAATGCAGCAGACACATTTGTAAAGAGAAACTGTTCAGGAAGCTCTTGCAGAGTCTCTGTGGGTTAAGGAGAGGGATGTGGTACCCCTTCCGGACTAACAGATACAGGGATGTTAGAGCACAGGATGTCAGTGAGAGTGTGGAATGGATTTGGGTTTGAACCCAGATCCACTCTGACTACTATCCCTGTTTTCACTAGGTAATTAGGTCACAGACAGTTTTCCACTCATAGCTCCTTGATGACTTGATGCCCAAGCATGAGAATACACTTGTGCTTGCAAGTATAGTTCTCATTCTACATGCAGAGTTCACTTTTCCCCTGTCCTTTGTAAACTCCATTTATAACTGCCTGGAAGAGAAGCTTCAGGTACCCAAGGACACATTTTCTTTCTTTCTTTCTTTTTTAAACTCTTTTTATTCACATCATATATAGAAAATAGGTATGAACTTGACAGGTCTTGGAATTACTGCAAGGCCACATTTTCAACCAGGGAATCTAGTAAAAGAATGCTTACTTGTGCTCAGAGCAGACATCCTGCAGGCGCTGTACTTACCTTCTGTGCCCTTGTGATGCCATCAGGAGAAACAGTTTATGTGCTGGAGACAGCAAATGGAGGCTCTGGAAAGGTTACTTGATGTGTGGGCCTTCAGCTGAAATTGGTAGGGCAAATAAGACTTAAATAATTGGTTTATTAGCACTGGTGTGGGAAGGCCTGGAGTTCTGATTTGGGCTTGTCTTTGGAATATGAAGCACTTCAAAGGGAATAGGAGATAGTGTACTCTGTAGGCATTATGCGCAGCCATAGGTGCAGGTTTTCCCAAACACCGTGTTTGAACATAGTAACAGTTTCATGAAGTTTTTTTTTTTTGTTGTTGTTGTTTTTTGGTTTTTGGTTTGTTTGTTTTTGTAACAGAACAAAGAACGTCATGAATCCAGACATATGAATTCAGACTTTGTTGGTGAGTACATCAGGTAGATGCATAAAGCAAGAATGTCTGTTATAGGCCTCAGATGCTAACTGGTGACATTCTTAACTTTTGTGTTGGTAGGAGCTAGAGATCTGCTTATTTATTTCAAAGGGATTTATTAACTGTCACAAATATGTCAAGCTAGTCAAGAGGTAGATGGCAAGTGGTCATTAAGAGCTAATGATAACCAAGATGAACTGGTTCTGAACCTGCACATTTCAAGTCTCACAGCCACAAGGTTTCTGTTGGTTATGTGTCTTGCAGATTCTTTCATATAGATAATGGTTTTCCCCCATGAACTTTATTTCTTACAAAGTAGCAATAATACAGGCAGAAGACCAAAGAGGGTCTTGAACAGATTGAGCATCTGTGGATACTTTGCCTGGCTGTAAAGAGCCAGCTCAGGAAAGGGATGACTTCTGGTCACATATGGACAGGTCCTGAACTTAGTAATGGCAGAGAGAGAGGTAGAGTTGAAATAATAACACATGTCCAGACTCGAATCTAAAGAGTAAGAATTACAATGAAATGAAATAGATGAGAAGTGGGAAATGTTTGTTGTTATTTGGTTATTGTAATTTAACTTAAAAGTAAAACAAAACATGTGAGATGATTCTTGTTGTAAAAAGTTTTCCCCGACCCGTTTTGGGTCCGGGAGGTTGCGACCTGGTGTGCGTGCGGTGCCGGCGGTTTGGAACCTGGTCTGTGCGCCCGCGGCTTTGTCCCCCAAAGAAATGAAATCACACGCTTATATCTTTTACACTGTTTGGCCCATGTCTTATGCCCATTACTAGCTAGCTCTTTCATCCCAATTCAACCCATTTCTATTAATTTGCCCACAACGTGGCTCCCAGCCCATGGCTGGTTGGTACCTCTACATGTCTGTTTCTCTTGGGAGTCGGATGGAGTGTGACTAACTCCACCCTTTCCTACCTGCCTGGCTGCCTCTGATTCTCCACCCACTTCTACGGTGCCTCACATGGGCCCAAACAGTTCTTTTATTTACATTATACAGAGAACATTCCACCACAGATTCTAGCCTACAATTTAGACTCAATTCAAAGAGATTCATTTATGCCAGGAAGGCAAAGCAATAGAGGCTCTGAGCAGTGTCTTCCAGGATTCTTAGTTAATGTGTGCCAGGCTGAGATGACAATGTACAGATTTAAACTTGGCAACAGCATCATTTATGAATCAGCTTCATCCCCTCCCCTGAAAGGGATACAGGAGGAAGATATAACGTCAGTCAAATTCATTTTGATTTCTTCCTGTTGGAATGGATCTCTTTCTCCCTGGTCTGCAGCTTTGAGAGTGGCCTTGAGAGTTGGAGTGGAGGTCATTTTAATGCAAATGGAACTGTAAGAACTCTTTCCAGGAAGCCTAGCTCAGACAAGCCCTCTGACAGGTCTGAAACTTCATTGCATTAAGTAGCTCTTCCTGGGGATGATGCTAAAGAGTCTGGTCACCTCTCACCCTGACACAGCTTCTTTAAGAAAAGACATGAAACTTCATTAGAAAGAGCTGAAGGCTGATTACAATTCACTTTAATGTAGCTTTTATTCAGTTGGCCATTTGCTAATTTAATAAATGTTGCATATTCCCGGTGGCTGGTACTCAGAAATTTGAGAAGTCATTTCCTGAAGGGCTTGTCACAGTAGCTCCCAAGAAAGTTAAAGATGTGCTTGTAGAAAGGGTAGATCCAAAGGAAAGGGCCTCGTGGGTAAAGAATACAATGAGGAAAAGAAATCACTGGCCTGAGTCGAGGTATATGACCTTTTTGAATGACACTGGGCCTTGACTGAGCCCTGAACTGGGCTACGTGACCCTTCTGAATGACACCAGGCCTGATCTGAGTCCTGGGTTGGGCTATGTGACCCTCTTGAATGATTCTGCTTCTCTGTCTCATTTCATGGTATAAAGAATGGCTATAAGAACATCTGCCTCCTAGAGCTGTGAACAATAACCAGATGAAATATATAAACTGCTAATCCTGGGCCTATGACAGTTTCCAACTTCAAGTGGGTGGAGGCCAGGAGAGAAAGATGGCTGTGTCACAGAACCCAATGACCAGGACAAAGATCAAGTCAACAACTGCACTTGTTCCCATGCCTGCTGTGTGGGGGTTGTTGGGAGTAGCAGCAGAAGCTTGGGAAGAGTGGGGAGGGTCATTCTACTTCTGGACTTTCCATTTCTCAATGTACAGTTTTGGGAAATAAAGGAAGACTTAGTAGGAATACCCATAACTCATTATTCAGAAAGAAATTTAAGAAAAAATCTTAATGCCTTTCCATGGCAGGGAGAAAGGTAGACAGAGAAATTTGCTGTATGTCTTAGGGTTTCTTTTGTTGTGTAGAGGCACCATGACATGGCAACTCTTTTTTTTTTTTTTTATTTTGTATTTATCAAGAAAAACAGTAAATTGAATTTAAAATGCTGATAAGTTAACAATAACTATAAAGAAAATAAAAATCATAAGCATGACTTATCAAGGGTGATAATGCAAATAATTTGCTACACATAATATTACTTTGTGTTCAGCTTTCCCTCTGGATTTTTTTTTTTCTATCCCTGTATATCACCATTCAAGGTCCCTTCCCCCTCCTGTCACATCAGGTCATTTTTTCTTCTCCACAACTCCCCATCCCCTCCCTGGGCAGGCTGCAGACAGTCCCATGGTCCCACTGATCCAATAAAGCTTAGTTCAGTCTCCACTCCTGGCAAATCCAGTTTTGTCCCCCCTCCCTCAAGAGTGAGTCAGGTGTTCCTATAGTTGTAGTGGGATCCGAAGGGTCAGTCCAGGGTGTTTCTGATCCCAACCTGTTTAGTGGTTGTGGTTTGCAGCTTGGGCATGCTTGACTTTTTTCTTGTTAGTTTGTTTAGAGACCACTAATGAGTGAGTACATCCCCTGCTTATCTTTCTGGGTTTGTGATACCTCGCTCAGGAGGATATTCTCCAAATCCATCCATTTGCCTGCAAATTTTAGGATATCATTTTTTCTTACTGCTAAGTAGTATTCCATTGTGTAGATGTACCACAGTTTGTTAATCCATCTTCAGTTGAGGGACATCTAGGTTGTTTCCAGGTTCTTGCTATTACAAATAATGCTGCTATGAACATAGTTGAGCATATGAACATAACCCTTTGGAGTGTGACTGTGCATCTTTAGGGTATACACCCAGAAGTGGTATTGCTGGGTCCTTGGGGAGATTGATTCTCAATTTTCTGAGAAACCGGACATGGAAACTCTTATAAAGGAAAGATTTAATTAGGGTTGGCTTATAGATTCAGAGGTTTAGTCCATTATTATCATAGCGAGAAGCATGACATCTAGATAGACTTGGTGCTGGAGCTGGAGAAGAAGCCAAGAGTTCTACATCTGGATCTGTAGCTCTGTTGATAGCAAGGAGAGAGAGAGAGAGAGAGAGAGAGAGAGAGAGAGAGAGAGAGAGAGAGAGAGAGAGAGAGAGAGAGAGAAACTTGGCCTGGCTTGAACACCTGATACCTCAAAGCCCACCCACAGTGATAGATACACTTCCCCCAACAAGGCCACACTTCCTAATAATGCCACTCCCTATGGGCCTATGGGAACCAATTTTATTCAAATGGCCAAATAGTTAAAATTCTTTTTACTGCCGGGGTGGTTGGGAATTTCATAGCCAATGATTGTGGTAATCATCATGTATGAGCTGTCAGTATTCAGTGTTGGCTTCTTACAGAGGCCTGACAGGGTTCTGATGTGGAGGCTGGGCTTCAGGAATTAGGTAAATCTCTTGAGCCAGGTACATATGGAGAGGAGCTAAGGTCTGGGAAGTATAGAAGCCAATTTATACTGAAAATAGAATTATACAAAAATTAGAAAAAAAATTCCCATCAAGTGATGCAAGAAATGTTGAAATTTATAGCCAAATAACCATGATGAAGTAACTTAGGAAAGACTTTCAAATAATTTCATTTCAATATTCAGAATAATTAAGTAGAGAAACTAATAGATAAGAACAGGAAATTACCCTTGATAAGCCATGCTTATCATTCTTATCCTCTGTATAGTTATTGTTAACTCTTCCACATTTTAAATTCTTTTTACTGTTTTTTTTTTTTTTTTTTTTTTGATAAATACAAAATAAAGAAGGGGAAAAAAAAACAAAACAGGAAATTATAAAAAAAGAACAGGTAGACTTGAGAAGGAAATAAACAAAAATTCAAGAAATTTTTATTAAAAATCCTCTTCGTTGAATGAAATGAACACATAAAAGAGCTCATGAAATTGTGACATAGAAGTGATCAAAGGCAAAGATTAATCAAGTGGAAATGGGGCTAAACAAATGTAATAAAAGGAAACACACATGGGGGACACACTTGGGGGAACACACATGGGGAACACACTTGGGGGAACACACATGGAGGAACACACATAGGGGAACACACATGGGGAGCACACATGGGGGAAAACACATGGGGGAATACACATTGGGGGAACACATATGGGGGAACACACATGGGACTAGAGAACTGGCTCATCAGTGAAGGACACTTGCTGCTCTTTCTGAGGACCCAGGTTCCATTCCCAGCGCACACATGGCTACTCACAACTATCTATAATGCCAGTCCTAGGGGATCCACTGCCGCCTTCTGGTTGCCACAGGAACTGCATACAGGATGTACAAGGATACTGGCAAGCAAAACACCCATACACACAAAATAAATTTTAAAAAAGGGAAGCATGCAGCTAAGAAAGAAAGTATAATAAATGGTGTATGGATTAAGAAGACTAGAAAAATACAGTTACAGTGTCCAGGAAATAGGCCAGACTACCAAATTGTGAGACTGCTGACAACCAAAAGGTAAGAAAATAACGGAAACCTAGAACAGACAAAAGGCTTAACAATAAGACATAAAAATGTATCCACTTTGGAAGTGTCTGAGAAACACTTCATAAAGGACACTGTCACATGTGATTCTGCAATTGTTGTTTTGGTTAGTTTCTTTCCTTTTTCTTCAAGACAGAGTTTTTCTGTGTAATACTCCTGGCTGTCCTGGAACTCACTTTGTAGGCCAGGCTGGCCTTGAACTCACTGGGATCCACCTGTCTCTGCCTTGCAAGTGCTGGAATTAAAGGCACGTATCACCACTGCCTGGTGTTTTGATTGGTTTCCATTGTCAACTTGACATGACCTACAGTCAGCCACCTGGGAAGAGGAAATCTCAGCTGAGGACCTGCCTGGATCAGACGGGGCTGGGGCCATGTGTATAAAAGGTCTTGATTGATGACTCAGTGGAAAGACTCAGGCTGCTGTGGACAATGCCATTCCTAAGCAGGTGGATCTGGGATTTATAAGAAAGTGAATTGATCAGGAGACAGAGAGTGAGTCAGTGGCCAACCTTCTTTCATGATTATTAATTTTCTGGCAGGAATGTCACAAAAATGATGCTATGTTGTCAGTGCATGCTAATAAGTGAAATAGTTTAGGAAGTTTAGGAAGCTTCCTTTGACCATTAATTTATGTGATGCTCACTGGGATTCTCTATAGCAAAATAGCCCACTCACTCTCTTTGGAATTAATAGCATCTGATGGAGTGGTACTTTGGAGCTCTACAAATATGTCATTTTTCCTTATCTTTCTGTATCCCTCTCCTGATAGCCAGCATTCCTAGTATCAAGTGGACTCATATTTCCTATTTCATTTTATAGGTGTGGACTGTCACTATCAGCATCTTTAATGTTCAGATTCTCTCACATTGGCACATGTTTCCCTATGTCCTCTGACAGGTCCCCTGCACTGTCCTGGTAGTTCTTTACCTTTTGGAATAACAAATATTTTCCAGACTTACCTTGTACTTTTCTTGCTCCAATACTGGAATCAACTATTTCTGTAAGATGTTCTGTTTTTTTCTAATGAGAAAGAACATGAGTTTAATACTGATTGGAAATGAGTTGTTGGTACTGATAGTATGACATTGTTGCTCCTAGGCACTCTCAGTGGATAGAACAGAGTGCTTCACACACATACATGTGTCTCCTTTCACAGATTCACATATAGTTCCCCTTATCTGCTACCTGTGTGTTCAGTTGCATTGGTATTATTGGCCTGTGTACTAAGCACAAACCATGAATGATACCTCCACTTCCAACCTTAAAGCAGAGTCCATTTTTAGTATCCTATCTTTAATGTTTATACATTCCCCTGTAACAGTGAGAAATCCAACTTCCAAGCTCATCAATGTTGCCTTCTTTGATCAACCACCCATGGTGACATCAGACTCCCTCCCTTCCTATGGCTGCTCCTCCTTGTAGAGACCTTTCCTGCATCCACCACCTGTCTGCTCTGAATGGAAACTCTTCAGCCAGCAGCAGACACTCCATGTTGTTCTGTCTCCACTGTGCATACTTTCTCCTCTACAGTATTGTATTTTTATTGCGGTAAGATATAAATAACATGAAGACATCATTCTAACAAGCAGGTCCTATCAATTGTGTTTGCCTTGTTGCACCCATCAACACCATTGCCTCCATGACCTTTTCATCATCCGCAATGGAAGCTCAGTGCCCATTAATCTTTATACCCATTCTTCTCCCTACCCACAGCAACTACCATTCTGTTCTGTTGCTGTGAACCTCACTATTCTAGGAACTTCACACAACACTTTCCTTTTTGTATCTGGATTATTTCACTTAGTGTCATGATTTCAAGATTCATCTGTGCTGCTATGTATGTCAGAGTGCCCCACCCCCATCTGTGATAGAGTCTCACCAGGTTGGCCTTTCTGTCACCCTGCTGGCTCTGGCTGCAGACCTTGGCATTACAGGCATGTGTCACCACACATAAAGTGCCATTTCTTTTCAAGATCTATCAATATTCTATTGTCTGAACACACTATATATGTTGGTTTGGCTTGTTTTTTTTTCTTCTGTTTTTGACTTCTTTGTGTGGTGCTGGGGTTTGAACCCAGGGTCTCACACATTCGAGGCAAGTACTCTGCCACAGAGCCACACCCCAGCAGTTCCTTTTGTTTTTATATTGGGGAATGGTGCCGTCAACACTGGTATACAAATGTCTGAATCTGTACTTTCAGAGGGACTGGATTTACAACTACAAGTGGAATGGCTAGCTCATAAGAAGACTCCTTCGGAAATATTTTCAGTAACTGCCACTGTTAGTTGTAACAGCCACACCCCTGCCAGCAGAGGCTCTGATGGGCCTCTGACACCCACGTCTAGGGTGTGTCTGCATGATTTCCCTTTAAAGAGCCCAACCACGTGGGAGGCTCTCTCTTTTTCTCCTTCACTACTCTCTACTCTCCCCTCTCTCTTTCTCTTCCACCTCCCTCACTGTTCCTTTAATAAATCTAATATGGCTCCTTGGCAAGGTGCTAGCGAGTCCTTCCACATGCAAAATACTAACAGCCATGCCGTTCACAGAGTGGATTCACCATTTTAACTTGCTGTTAATACATAAGGACTTCCTGTTGCTGTTAATACATAAGGACTTACTGTTGTTACTAACAGTATATTGTGGATAACGCCCATCTTAGCAAGGGTAAAGCAGGATCTTACTTTTGCCATTCTTAGTATTTCTCTAATAATTAGTGATGCTGAATCTCACATGTGTCCTCTATCTATCTATCTATCTATCTATCTATCTATCTATCTATCTATCTATCTAATTTCTGAAGAAGTGTCTTTCAAGCTTTTGTCCAGTTTACAACTGTTTTGTTGTTTTTGGTGTGTATATTCTAGACATTAACCTCTCAGCAGATTTATGATTTGCTGCCATTGCCTCCAGAGTAGCATGTCTATTTGTTCTGCTTTCATGCACAAAAGTTTTGAATTTGGATACAGCCCAGTTCATCTACTTTTACTCATGTTGCCTGTGTTTCTGGTGTCACAGCCAAGAACATTTTGCCAAATCCAATGTGAAGTTTCCCCCTTATGTTTTCTTCTGAGAGTTTCATAGTTCTAGCTTTCACATTTTAGGTCTTCCATCCACTTTGTGTCAGCTTTTGCAAACAGTGTATGTTATTTTAAAGCCTGGCTGATTCTGAAACTCTTCATGCTTTAAAAGATGTGCCAAAGTTATTTTAAAAGTTACCTTATTTTTGGACCTTCAGGATGCTTGCCTATTTTTGCTTTTGTAATTTTATTACAAAAGAACCTTAAGCATCCCCAGAATTTTGAAGTTTTCTAGGGTTTGAATCAACAGAGGGGGGCAGTGTGGCTCAGTTGGCTCTGTGAAGCCAAGAGACCCAGGAGGGCGAGGCTGCTATAGGTTGGCTGCATGCCTCAAGTGTCTTCTAGCATCAATTAGTGGGAACCACATTCTTAACTTTCCCTCAATTTTCTCATTTAGTAGAATTTATTCTTAATTTACTGGTGGCCTATGATTTCTTTTCTCTGTGATTATTTTCTGTCTGTGATGCAGGGTATCAGTGTCCTTGATAATGCCATAGGTTTTGCTGGATCCCAAAGGTCAGGGCCACCCAATAATGGTAGAATTCTTCTGAGCAGGGAAGTAGCATTTCCAGAGAGGAACTGGTTCATGTAGGGCAGTGGATTTTTCCAAAACACCTCGTCCAATCACAGTTATGGTGGTTTTCATTTATGGCTGCTTGCCTTCTCTGATAGATTTCAAAGATGAAGAAACATATTCAAGGCAGACTTCCTCTATAAAGGGTCACTAGTAGATAAAACCAGAGACTGATGGGCTGTTACAACTGGAAGGATCTGGATAGGATGATACTTTCCACAAATTTTAGACACTGATGTTTTTAAGGATTGAAGTTCAGTCACATGACTAATCCCAGTAAGTGAAATAAATCTTAAAAATACCAATTTATATAACCCCCTCTACTTTCTTTCAGAAACTAGCACAGCACCCTCAAGCAGAGGCCCAGAGAAAGGAGATGTCATCTAGTGTGTGATAAAAACTAGTGGGGTCAGGACTCATGTTTCTTAATTATTAAGTTGAGAATCCTTAAACTTGGCATGCTGTTTGGGACTTTTTGTTCTTCTAGGGCTCAGATGAAAAAAAAAAAAGGAGAAAAAAAGAGTCATTGTAACAGATTCATCTGCATACTGAGGGTTTCCTTTCCAACAGTCAGGGAGAACGGCTTAGCTAAGGCCACCGAGCTAGTCTCCATTAATATTGAGATAGGAGGTTGGGTGTATTCAGGGGTCAAAACTCGGACATCTTCAAGACCTGGGAATGAAATACATTAGAAAAGCAATACAGACTTGCCTGAGCTCAAGGCACACAGAAGCACATTCTGCTCTCCAAAGTAGCATTTTCTTCGCACAAAACTGACTTTACAAGCCCCAGTTTGTGAAGAGTGAGACTGAGCTGGTCATCACAGAGCCACCAGGTCTCCTGGTAGAAAGTAGCTACCTTCTGATCTATGACCTTTGCTTGCTAAGAGTCTGGCATGGTGGAGCTGGACATCATGGATGGGTGATGGGGAGGAGGGAGGGAAGGTGCCTGAGTCTCTAGTAGACTGAAGATTTGGTGAAAGAAAGCAGGTAACAGAATCAGAGACAGCCCCTGCTCCCACTGTTAGGAGTCCCACAAGAGGACCAAATCACACAACTGTAGCATATGCAGTGGGCCCAGATTAGTTCCATGTAGACTCCTTGGCTGAGAAGATAAGATTCTTACTATGACTTCATTTGAGAAAACTTGGTAAAAACTTTGGTTGATCAGGCCAATCTATCTGACTATTTCTTAGACAAATTTCTGTTGCTTGAATTCTGGTTGTAATGAAAGAAACTCAGAGCCAGATATGGGGAAGGCTGAAATGTCAGAGAGAGGAAACACCGCAGTCAAATCTCACCCAGCTATCTTCCAGCTTCCTCAGCTTTCCTGTTGCTGTTTTCCTAAGCCTGCATTAAATACCCTTCTCGCCCAGCTGTATCCCATCCAGGTTAAGATGGGATAAGGTGTGAGCTACTCTATTTGGTAGTCAGCTTTGAACTCACAGGAACACAGAAAAATCTCTGTCTCTGGAGTTATGGGATTAAAGGTGTAGGTCACCACTCCCAGCTTTCCCTGTGCTGGGATTAAACATTTGTGCCTTTGAAGCCTAGCTGTTTGGCCTTGCACTCACAGAGATCCAGAACTCCCAGAGCTATGTGAGTTACCACTGCTCTGTTATCCGTGGAACTTCCAGAGCTGCCTCTGCCTAGTTTTGACTGTGGGCTGATCTCTTGATATTCCAGGTTTTATTAAATATGTAACATATCACTATAAATTGCCATCTTCCATTAGGTTAATTTTTTGTGAGATTTACTTATTTTTATTTTATGTATATGGGTGTTTTGCTTATATGTATATCTGTGTACCATATGCCTGCAGTGCTCATGGAGGCCAGAAAAGGCTGTTGGAATCTAAGAGTAGTTAGTGCTCTTAACTGCTGAGCTATCTCTCCAGGGGGTTAAATACTAAGATCAGCCCAGTACGGATTTAAGATCAATCTCTATGTCCAGGAACATCAGCATCAATGATCCAAAGGATTGACACTGGGAGATGAGAACTGTTCAGGAAAGAAAGTATTTATTTCCCAGATGATGGATTAGACAAATGTTGACAAAACTGCTGCCCACCACACATGTAAATAACTAAACAATCCCTCAGCCCATTGCATTGGGTAATATTGAGTCTTAGTACACTAGTTATTTATATTGGAGCCATCAAACTAGATGGAACTGTCAAGTTTTGGTTAAAGTAAGACTTGAGTTGACTGCTGAGGGAAGCAAAATTTGGAATTTAAGGAGTAAAGACAGAGTGTTGAGTTAGGAAAAATAAACTTGATCAATTTAAAAGAACAGTATATATGGAATTTGGAAGAATAATGAAACAACAAAATGCTACTAACAGCTAACACTGAGTCCTTACTGGGTACCAATCCTACTGAAGTACTTTACATACATGTCATTGAATCATCATGACTCTTAGAGATAGTCACTAGGGCACAGGGAGATGGAAGATGCAAGCCAGGGAGCAGTGGGAAATATATTTTGCATATAAGATGAGGTTTGTCACTAATAAGTTGTTGAAAAAACCATTCATACAATATTCAACAGGTATTTATTGAGCTCTGATTAGGCTCCAGGCAGTGTGCAAGTCTGCTTTATAAAAAATTCAGAAGGCTGTTGTAAGTTGGCTCTGACAATCTTTGCCTCTAATTTTCTATATTAGTCAGGTTAAGATAACTTACGCTGCATTAACAAAACACCTCCTCCACTCCAAATCTCAGTGGCTCAGTTAACCAGCTTCTTTCTTTTTCCCTCCAGTTAAGTTCTAGATATGAATGTTTCCAGAATGAAACATCAGTGTTATGATGTCTCCATCTAAACACAGCTCTAGCCTTTGATTCTTGTGTAGTTACCCAGCAGGGAAAGGGACATGCAAGGTTCAAATCAAACTTATGTCATGACACCTCACTTAATTGTGACGATGTTAAGGAAGTGTGCCCCTTCTGTATGACGGAAAGCGAAGAAACCATTTTATGAGTACTCAGTGCTGCAATTCTCCATGTTAGCTTGAGGGTAGGTTACTTAATTTGTAGTAATTTACCCCTTCCCCCTTTACCACTCCTTTTTCTTCCTTCCTCTTTCTCCTACCCCATCCTCATTTGTCTTCAGAATTTGTCCTAGACTTAGGCTTTAAGCCTTGAACCTGACTTTCAGATATCCCTAGATAGCTGACCTTTGTTTTAATTCTACAGTTTGAAATTCACAGAGTCTAATAACCTAACCAGACTTAATTAGCTAGGGGATGCTGAGGGTGATGAATGACTACTCACGTTTAACTGCCCAGCATTGACTCTGTTTTCAATCATACCATGGATTGTGTAACTTTGAGATTGATGAGGTGCTCCAGCTCTTGGTGTACTGGTCTCCAGGAGGCATCCAGAAGTGCTCTGGGCTGCAGCTGGGTTGCTGAACTGCCAGAAGGTCACACTTCTGCGACATATCACTCAGCAGCAGTGAGCTGGCTGGCAAGGCTCAGGGAAGTGGGTTCCTTCCTCAGAAGTGTTTCTTCTTTCTTCAGTGAGTCCTAGTGGAGATCCTGGTCTTCTGTGTTATTTAGGTAAAAGTTTGTTTATACACCCAAGTAGGATCTTTGCGTGCTTGTCCTGTTTATCTGAGTTAATTATACATGCATTAATGTGTACTTTAATGTTTCCTCTTCATTCCCTGTTATCTTTCCTTCTGAGCACAGATTTGTGGGCACTGTGCTAGGTTCTGGGTCCTCAAAGGTATATGGCAAAGAAAAGCTTTCAATGAAAAGTTGTATGACGCCTGCTGAGGTCCTATGATCTTCCTCTTCTGTGGAATGTTTTGATGTTCCAGGAAGCTGCTCAGTGTTTACAGGAATCTGTTTCCTCATTGGACAGAGGGACAAACTAAGAGGTCTATGAGAAGACAGTAGCCAGAAGCCTGAGACCGCTTATTCATCAGGCCCAGGAAGGAAGTCAAGAGGGAACAGTAGTCCAACAGGAGGATATTGAAAGTGACAGAATAGAACGCTTTTTATTTTCTTAAATTTTATTAGTATGATTGTTTTTCCCAAGTGTATGCCTGCATATCATATGCATATGTGGTTCTGAAGTCCTGAAACTGAAGTTATGGATTGTGGTTGACCGCCATGTGCTGGGAATGGAACCCAGGTCCTCTGCAAGAGAAACAAGTACAATTAACTGCTAATTCTCCAGTCCCAAGCAGAGCCGTCCTGAGAAACATCAACAATGGAATCTCTGGATCCCATTCCTCATGACAGATGACAAGGGAGGTACTACTCAGGAAGTACATAGGTTACTATAGCTATATTTTCAGACTAGAAATTGAGTCACATGGGAAGTCTGCCAGGAAGTAGAATTCCTTTTCAAGGTTTTCTTGGCATGGCCAGATTCCTAGGCAGTTATGCATTTTTGTGCATAACTTTGAAGTGATACCTTCTCTGTGCATCTTGATGATTTCTTCTTCTGGGAGAAGAGCATCTATTTGTCTCCCTGTCTTTTCTTGGCTTATTTTAAACTCAACTTCTGTGCAGTTCTTTGGGGGTCACCAAAAGAAGCCATAGAGACACAAAACTGTTCTAACACTTCAAAGAACTTCGAATCCACCAGGAGGTGGCCCAACTGTTTAAAACCATGAAATTTATTTCTTTTTGTTAGGATTCTATTGACAGGCTGATGGAAGAATGAAAAATATGGCTTATGGACTCAGACCTAAGTATTATGACTTAGGTCATATGACTCTTACGACTCTCACTATCTGTTACTTTAGGAAACTGGCTCACAGAGCCCTGATTGTTCCTCTACAAATGAAAGGAATTAAGTTTGCTCTCATAGTTACTGTGATGGAGTACATTAGTGGGTGTGAAGTACCTAGTGTACAGTCTGGTGTTTTCCAAGTGTTCAGTTCCCACTCATTGTATCATTAATGATGTCTATCTGCACAGCTCATAGGGACATTCTGTGTTCATCTAAGTCTCTAAGAAAACTGTTGAAAATAATTATTTGTTTCATAAACAGTATTTGTTCATTTGGATTTACCAAAACCTGGAGTCCAAATAGAAGCCATGATGGGTTTGTGGTAGTAGAGCACAGATTAGGAATGGCTGTCCTGAGTAGGGAGTAGAGATCACAAACTCTAAGCATGGTCTCTGAAGGGGGAGGTTTTGTTTTTGCTACAGACAGTTTTGATTTTTCTGTAAACATTTAAGAACCAAGAGATTTTCACATAAAAATGAATATCTTCACCTGGACTTATATCTGGCTTGTTTTATTCTTTTATGTGCTTACCTATGATACATCAAATAATGGTCCCCCGATGTTATCCATATCATGATTCAAGGGACCTATGAATATACTAGGTAACAGAAGAGAGGGAAACCAGTTCATAGCATAAACTGTGAATGGCTCAAATTAAGATGACTCTGGGCCATCCAAATAGAGCCCTCATAATTTTTCCTAAAGGTTCTAACAAGTGTGTAGGGGGGAATGTGGTTTAAAAGAAATTACTAGAATGAGGCTTTGAAGATGAAGGGAGGAGCTATGAGTCAAATATATATATATATATATTTATATATGTGTGTGTTCACATACATATATGTGTATACACACACACACATGAAAGGTAAGCATTTGTGGTTACATGAATTTTTGGCCAATGAAACTTATCCATACTTCTAATCTACAGGATTTGAAGATAACGAACCTGAATTATTTATAACTTGGTGGCAGCAGTAAGCCTGGCTAAGTTGCACAAGCTCCTTGGCTCCTTACTAGAGAATGGCAATTAACAGAGATCCATGTTGCTTCTGAAGTGCAGTACAGGGGCTGCCATTTATGAAGGGCTTTAGCCAAGCATGAGAATGACATTTGTGATAAAAAAATTTAAGTGATAATAATTACTGTGGATTTCTTGCAAGTTGTGCAGTTAGGTTGTTAGCATGAGATTTTCACGTGGCTAAAGTAGTTCAGCATTTTCCCCACATGCTAACTGCCTGGCTACACAGGGTGCTCAGCATAGGAGGGGAGAAGGAGATATTTCATTTATCTGTACACAGGAGCCTTTGGGGGATCTAGAATCAAGGGTATGCTAAATGGAACAAGTCAGTTACAAATGGATCAGTCCTGATTTTATTCATATGAGGTAGGAGTAGGCAAAAATCAGACAGGAAGTAAAATAGCAGTTGGCAGAGGGAGGAATGGCAAGCAGCTTCAGTTTGGAAGATAAAAGGCTCTTGAGATAGATGGCTATGGCGGTTGCACATCAGTGTGAACTGAATGTGCTCAGCCTCGGCAGACGCTGCACTTTGAAATGGTTAAAATCATACATTTCAAATAGAAGAAAGCAAAAAGTAAAACAATGGCAAATAGTTCTCTCTTTTTAAAAAGTGGATGATGAGACTCAGATGTGTTTCCACCAAGGACTTTCTTCTCTTGCTTCCTGCACAAGGAATAAGGGTGATTTTCTGAAGCTCGCCCTGGCGATGAGCAGAGGGTGACCCCTATACAGAAGACTATAAGGTTGTGTTCAGTTCTCCCTTATCAAACTCTCCAGTTGGTTGAACTGTCCACTCTCTCTCCTGGACCAGACATTTAAGGGGGAGGGAGGAAGCAGATCAGCACCTCCTGTGACATCCACACTGGTCAGATGCAGTGGATACATAAGTGATGGTAGGAGTGGAGACCACAGATGCTCACAGTTTGCATCTCTTAAGTGGTCTCTGTGAAGGTAAAAACAACATCCCAGACAGCTGGACCACAAGACCTCTGCTAGCCGTAGGTCTCTCTATAAGATGATACTCTGGCTTTCTGTATATTGTTTTTTGAGAAGTGTTCATTGCAAAGTCATTGGTCTGGTTCAAGACTTCTGGTTTTGATACACTATCAATGCTGGGTCCTCACTGAGATTCTTCTTGGATATCCTGTTGTTGTCCTGGGTTGTGGAGATCCTGCATCTTTGAGTCTCAGAGTCAGGCCCTTTCATGTGCTCAAGCAGATCATAGGTGGGATGGATGTTGGCGCGAGTCACATCATAACCCTGATTCCATGTCTGGGCAGGGGCAGGGTTGGTCGGCCTGCCAGTTTTTGCCTGTCCTCACCACCAGAGTGCGCTCTCAGCATTGTCCAGGCTAATTCCCCCTTGTAGCAATGAGTGAGGGGTGTGGCCATTTCTCCTGCTTTCATGCCCTCCAGGGTTGGCTCTCTCTCACTTACATCATCAGGGCCAGCTCTACTGAGTTGCCCAGGCAAAGTTCAGAGGCACTCTTCCGAGTGCTGCAGCTGGTGAAAGGCAGGGACAGCCCTTTTTGCCATAGCCAACATGCTATGCTGTGACTGGGATGGCCAACATGCAGAGCTGTAGCTCTAAATGTGGAAGGCTGAAGAAAATTGATGTTGTAGTGCTTCTCAAAGCAGCGATTTTCCTTAACAGAGATGATTCCAAACTTTAGCTTTCTTATGAGTGTTTGACTTTTCGATGGTGTACAAGTAACATGTCTCAACAGTGGTTCTGATCTGAAGTTTGAGCTTTTCCCCAGATAACTTACTGGTGGTCTGACACTCAGGTATTATGCAGTGCCAGTGAGACTCAGCTTCCTCTCACCTAGGGAAACAAACAGCAGCCAACAGTGTTTTGGGATACATATATTCAGTAAGTTATATGATATCCCACACGTTCATATCAAATGAGAATTACGTTAGATGATTTTGCCCAGCTATATAGGGCAATCTGAATTTCCTGATCATGCGTTAGGCAGGCTGGGCTAAGCTGTGATATTTGGCAGTATTAAATGCTTTTTGACTTGTATTTTCAACTTACCATGGGGTTACTGGGACATAGCCACATCATAAGCAGGAGAATAGTCTATTTTTATTTCTCCACCGCTAAGATTTAAGACTTGGGAGCATCAAAGCTCTCCAAATACAGGATCTTCTATGTTAGTGCTTTGATTGATGCCAAGTCCACAAGTTAAAAATTCACTCAAATGCATAGTTAATCTTGCTACTAAAAGGAATGTTGGTAATTTATCTACGAATTCTGAAAGCACCTGGCTTTAACATTTCTTCCTTTTCCTTTGGCATTTGCACCATAAATGGGGTTTTCTTTTGATACTTCCAATCCCTCCCTTTAGTGTGTCAAATTTTAAATGTGCTTTTCTAGACACAGTCTACACCAGCATGATCTCCAGTGACGTCTCAAGGTAGGCTGAATGAAGAGGCTAGCTTAGCGACTGAAAAGTGCTTGTGCCATGGCTTCCGGAGGCTTGTCACTAAGCCTGCTTCAAATTCATCTTGTCTGGAAGGAGACTAGGAGAAGCTCTCACACAATGAGCCCTTGAAGCAGGGAGCTCCTGATCCAAGCTCTCATTTACCTTCTCCCTTCCTAAGCCAGGTGACAGACCAGGTGGAAAGGAAGGATGGGGTTTAAAATAAAACCCAAATAAACATGGATAAACAAGCAAAGGAAAGTCTGCCAGTCATTACACTTCGCTCAGACTGAAGTCACCCGAGGTCTCTGGGTAGAAAGAGGGGATTCATATGAGAGAGGGTGCTGTCAAATGAGATTTGGAAAGTGAATCCAAGAGCCAGGCTTGATACAGCAGATTTGTGCATGTTGTCTGCATCTCAGCAATTTAATCATTGTCATTCTCTGCCTTGAGCTATGGCCTCTGGTTTCTGGGAACAGGCTTAGAATATTTCCCACTTGGTGACATTTATTATCACCTGCTTTATACACCAAATTCTTCAGTCTCTCTGTCCCCTACTAAATCTTATGTTTAAGATTTCAGTCCTGTTCCCAATTGTTAGCATATCAGGGGATAAAGATTCTTTTTAACAGTATCATATTGAGGGATATTTCCATGTCTTGGTCAGATGAGAAATTGCTGACTGGTTTGGATCCCATTAAACATTTGGGCTGAACCAAATCAGGCACCCTGGTATGTCAACAGGCCTGTGTAGTGACCCTGGGAGATAGGCTTTGGTTCAAGAATGCATCATACTGGGGAAGTGTTGCTGAAAAGACTCATTTACTGGCAGTGAAACCCTCATCTGTGTATGCTCCCTTGCCTCTCCATCCAGAATTGGCTGCTGCTTGGTGCTCAGGCATGTTTTTCAAACTCTGAATTGAGACAGGCCTGCAAAGTGAGACTCTACAGATGAGTAATAGCTGGTCAGTTTTCTAGTCTCGTAGATAGAAAGCAGTGATTGATAGATATAGAAAACTGGGCTCGATCCTTTCCCATCAGCCTTACTGTCCTTATTTTCATCCCATAATCATCAGCACCCTACCTCCACCACTGCCATCACCATCATTAGAAACATCATCCCTAGCATCTATCAAAATAAAGCATCTTGCCAGGCATATTAGAAGTATAAGCTCATATAACTCTTATGAAAACACCATAAATAAATTATTATTACACTCACATGGCAGGTTACATATACGGTTCAGAGAAGTTGAGTATCTTATGGCTGGTTCTAAAGTGAATGATAGGCCATGAGCCTTGAATATAGAGTTGTTTTGATTTCAAAGTTGGTGTCCTTCATATGATGCCAGGCAGGCTCTTAAGGGCTTAGATAACTTATTTTTTTTTTGTCTTTCCAAAATAGACATTTTGCTGTGCTTACAATCAGTGAGATTCATAAAGTTGTGTCAGATAAAACACTTACTTCATGCTAATGCTAAAACGATCCAGTAGGCTCCTTCAAGGTGTCAACTGTTCAGCGATTCGGGCACACATCATTCCTGCCTGGAATACAAATAGTTTAGAAGCCAACTTTATTCTTAGGCTTTTGTTACTTGAATCTTTGAACACTTGTAGCAAGCTTCTTCAAATGCTATCTTTGTACTAAATATTCCACTGCGGCAGAATTCTGTGCATGGTACAAAAATGTCATCTTATTAATCTTCCTTGCTTCCAGAAAGAGAGGAGTTGGGAATATTTTCAATCTTTCAAAGGCCACATAAGAATCCATGATGAAGAAAGTTAAAAACAAGCAGCAAACACTCCAACTTTTCCCAATGCTGCTGGTTATTTTCCATCTGTTGGATCAGTTAGTATAAGTGTGTGGCAGAGCTGGAGGCTGGAGATGCCTGTGGTCCTGTTGGAAGCAAAAAGGATTCTGGAGCAATCCAGACTACTTCAGGGGATAAAATATTTGTGGCTCATAGTATTCTCACGTGAGTTATTTCCCATGGATGCTGTCATTGCACCTTCACACATTCCAGAGTGTTGCCATTGGCAACAAAGGAATGAGTGAAGGGACAAGGAAAGACATTCCAGACTGAGTGCAGATTTGCTTAGAAAGTGTTTGGGAGAGACATATAACACAGAGCTTGGTCTGCTATTAGTTTGCAGAGTCTTAAAGGTAATAACCTTTTTATTAGTGAGGCAAAGACAATGTCAGCTAGTGAAAACCTGCTGGTCCTCATGAAATGTGAAATCCATTTCTGTGTTGGAGAGAACTATTAGATTTCCCTACTTGGGGAGGGCATAGAAATTTTATCAGTGCAGAAAGTAAAACTTCAGCAAATATTTGAACCCTCGAGGGGACACTGTGTTTACAAACACTTTGTTTCTTCTCCTGATCAGAGCTCTGTGTAGCAGGATGCTCTCATGCTCATGATGACAGTCACTATCGACAGTCTCTGTCATCTGCCATCCAAACATACCCCCTCAGGATCCCATCTTCTGCCCTTGGACATTCCCTCCCCAGCTTTTCCTGAGACCTTTCCCTAATTTAGTCTAATATTGCTTTATTCTCACGTTCTTTTATTTTCCTTTGGCTTTTAAAATATTACAGTATCAAAGACAGGGAAGGGACCTCATCACCAAGGCAACTAGATTTGTTCCCTGTGCTCTTTTGGTATCAAGTTGACCTTTTACTCATATTACCTAGACTATTTGTAGAGTATAACTTCTATGAAGTATAAATGTTTTCACTCTGTAAGTGATCCAGAGTGGGATACATTTTCCAGCATCCCTGGTTTATTAGTCCCCATCTGAAGGACAAAGTGCTATGAAAGTCCGGTATGAGCAAGGACAAGTTCTGATTTACCCTGATGTGTGGAGCCCATGCTCTCAGACTTGAATGTCAAGTGCCATTTATCTCAGGCATTTTGCCACTGTCTAGGCAGCATGGACATTTGAATATTGACCTGGAAATTTGTCCTTCAGATAGTAACCCCTTTCCCCCAGAGACCCAGAAACTTTACATGGTCTAGTCATTTCTTTTAGACAATTCCTGTCAGTTGATTAAGGTTGTGGGATGATATTTACTCATGCTTCTTACCTAGCACCTAGACATGACCTGGTATATGAAAGTATTTGGCAACGATTTGCTTAGTTGTATGTGGAAAATCAATTTTCTTCTTTATTATTCTGAGACATAAGCAACCAATCTACAAATCAGTAAATATTTATTGACCATCAACTATTTGTTGAGATCTGAACTCAGCCCTGAGGGTATTAAGCAGAAGGGATTTACAAAAATTTGGATAACTGGTGAATTATAGATATGGACTGCTCAAGATTGAGCTGGAGTGATCAGAGAGAGGGAGCGATCAGAGAGTGTAACTCTAGGAAATAACTGGTCTATGAACAGGTGTCTACTCTGGATTAGTTTTGGCCTCTAGTTGAGTGGCTCTAGACCTTTTGCAATTTGTAGTCTGAGAGAAAGCTAGTAGTGATTGAATGATTCTGAATGTGGTGGGTGTTAGAAGGATTAAGGCTTCCTATAGTGCTATAGTGGGGATGGGGTAGGTAGGAAGGGACTTAACCTGTTACCAGTGTAAGGTAGGGTAGATGCTGAAGTTCAGAGGGAAAATGTCCACCACAGGTTCTTGTGTTTAAACTTGGTACTCAGCTGTGCTGCTGTTTTGGGAGATTGTGGAAACTTCAGTAGAGAGGCGAAGCTGGAAACAGATGCACCTTAAGGACAGACAGTTCAGGACCACTTCTCAGTCCAGTCTCTCTCTGTTTGCATGATCAAGCTTCCAGATGTCCTATCATAAAGCTCCTAGGAACTTTTCCAGACCTTCTTCACCATGGTGGATAGACTCATCTTAAACCTTGGGCTGAAGTTAAATCTTCATGTTAACTGGAATTTTTTAAAAAACAGCCACACCTATCTGTAGGCTGACTGATTAGAACTTATGATTGTGGAGAGTTGGGCTGTGTTGTAAATCTAGAGCCAAGATTATCCCAAGCTACTCTTTTTACTTTAATATTCACTTATCACCTTGGCATCTGATCTAACAGCCTCTCAACTACTGGGAACAATCTCTGGAATGTATTAACAGATTCAACAGTTCAAAAGCTAGTTCTGTCATCAGAAAGTATCTAAAACTAACAGCAGAGAATTTTCTCTTTTGCTGTCCCCATCTACCTGATGTCCCCACTAATGTGTTTGGTGAATGCATTAATTCACATCTTTTTTTTTTTTTTGCTCTGTGACTATAAAAATTCGTGTAAGTGCTTCCATAGTGTGACAGGTCATTTGGGATAATGTGCATCTGTATTCCTGGAATGTGATCACTTATAATTGATTCAGAGCAGAATATGCCTTGTTTTCTGTGGAGCAAGAAATATGTTCTACACCAGTACTCATTTAAGGTGCTTCTTGTCCCGTACTTGGTCACAGTGATAGAAGTAACTAATACATTAGAAAGCTATTCATGGAGAAAATGCCACCATTCTTAGCCCAAGTGTTTATCCCTAAGGTCCAATATATTAATGCGGGCATTATCACTCTTCTTCTCTGGAGAGATGGGATTTTAATTTGACTTGTCCCTGTCCACTATGCCCTGAAGAGTTTTTGTATTCAGTTTTTAGAGATGTCATAAAAATTACCATGAACTGATTGACTTAAACAACAGAAATTGACTTGTCATTGTTACAAAGGCTGAAAATTCAAAGTCAAGCTGTCAATATATTTGTTTTTCTTTTGAGATCTCTCTCCTTGATTTCAGATGGCCACTCTCTTGGGGTGTCCTCACATGGTCATTCCTTTGTTTGCTTACATTCTTGGTATCTTTCTGCTATGTCCTCTTTTGATAGAGTGCCAATCAGATTGGATTGGGGTGCCATTGTGTCCTAGTAGGAGCCTGTCAAATGATACCATCCATTCTGAACTACTGGGGGCTAGGGCTCTAACACAGGAGATTCAGGGAGAGCATGATTCAGTCTATAATATCCCTTCCACCTGAAGAGTAACTAACACTATCAGAGAAGATAACACTGTGAAGTTCTTTATGTTTTGTAAAAGGGCAGGAACATTCATATTAAATATACATATGGTAGGGTCATAAGGCAGTGTTGTGTGACATCTTTCCTGTGGAGAAATAATACAAATATCTACTCATCCTGAATTGGGAGCCAACAACAGATTGGAGTAAAGACAGTCGGTGAGCAAATGACTTTATTGGGATAATGTGCAGGAGCATGGATGAGGGATGAAAACGGAGATGACTCAAAGGCAGTTTTATCACCAAAAACCTACCTCAGCATGGTTGATATGCTTGACCATAAGAGCTGAAACCTCTGAGCTCTCTACTGGTAGCAGGACAGATCAAAGCATCTTCCAGGCAGCTCACCTTGACTGGCTTGAATCTCTTCTGCAGTTCTCACTACTTATGTAACCTTGTGGGAGGGAAGGTGTTAGTGTGTAAACATCGCCCTAGCTTGCCCCCTGGGCATGGCCACACGGATTCCAGAGTCCCCGAGCTGCAGCCACACCCCCGCTGGCAGAATATTCACACCTTGGGTATGTCTGCATGGTCACCCTTTAAAAAGACTCAAGGAGTGGCTGGGATCTCTCTCTCCTAACCTTCTCCTTTTCTCTCTCTTTCTCTCTTTTCTCTCTCTTTCCTTCCTCCCCTCCCCATTCCGTTCCCAATTAACTCAACATGGCTTCCTGGCAGCGTGTCAGCATGTTCCATCCTTCTATGCACATAATACTAACAGAAGGGCCTTGGCATATGGTCAGTTTCAGGGACTCTTGAGACAACTAACTTTCCGAGTCTGGAGGAGGCTGTCTTTAGAACTTCCTGAATTTTACTGAGCCTCCCTCTCAGATGGAATGTTTCAACTCAGAGGAAACTGCTATTTAACAGGTAAAATAAACCAAACAATTGAATATCTTCTACTCTATAGGCTCAGGAAGTGCTCATTAATAACAGTAGCTAGTCATTTTGAAGCATTTTTTATTCATTTAACTAATGTTTGTTAAGCACATACTATACTCTGGGAAGTATTTTTAGACATTGCAAATAGGCATTGAACGTCAAGGAGAAATTTCTGTGGCTTTTGCAAGCTAATGTCCTAACTTTCTTTATTACCATTAATGTTTGCTTTACCTACCCTGGGACTCACCCTCCTGCTGTTGGCCAGTGTTGAGCGAATAAGTCCAAGGAATTTTCCTTAAAGAGTTCTGCCTCTTCTATACTTATTCATGAGCATGATTTACACCAGTGACCAACTCTTGGAAGTGCAAAGGACAAGTTCTTTACCTCAATTCTAGACAACTCTAAGGATGTCATTCCAGCCCTCAGGCTTGATCCTTTGGGATCAACTGGGGTCTCTTCATGACTTTATGCCTGTGAAATGTCCTCCCTTGTCCAATCCTTTAGCTCTCCTTACCACACAGGTGATGTTTTATGAAAACCCAAAATTTCGCTACCCAGCATTCATTTCAGAATTTGTTTTGTGGTAGCTCTCAGTGTTGGTCCAACAGCCTGACTATCTTTGTCCATTTTGTGCTCCTAAAACAGAATACATGAAACTGGCTAGTTTATAATGAACAGAAAATTTTGGTTCATATTTCTAGAGCTGGGAAGTGAAAGATAAGAGGTTTGTGTAGGATTCATGCATGGTATTGTTATCTTATGGATAAAGAGCAGAAAGAACACAGACATTCACATAGGTATACACAGAAAGGGAGAGAGAGAGAAAGACAGAGAGAGAGAGAGAGAAGGGAGAGAGAGGCTGAACTTAGCCTTTCATAAGGAACCATTACTCATATCTCAGAAGCCCCGCCTCCCACCACTGCTACAGCTGCCCTGAGTACTAAATTCTAACACCTGCTCTTTAGAGGGCACATTTAGTCCTTAGCACTGACCTAAAATACATATAATTTAGAAAAATCACAAATGACAGCCAGTTATGCTAGGGTATTTTCTCATATTTTTATTTTTTATTTATTAAAGTTTAATTTATTTATTAAAGTTTATTAAAGTAGGGAATAGAGATTTAAGGAGGCAGAATGATTTGCTGCAGATCACAGATCCAGTCCGAAGTTAAGTTGCTAACACACTGACTGACTCCACGGACCTCTCTCTTCTTTCTCCCTTTTCTTTGTTTCCCTCATTGTTCCCAGACCTCCAAGGGAACACTGGGCCTTGAGAAACCAGAGCAAATCTTGGATGAGCCTAAGCACTGAGGATGGCTTCTCTTAGCTCTCAAGAGTTAATCTGGATGTGTCTTGCCTAGATAGGAATCAAATTATTTCATATTGATTCTAAAAAAGCTATTGTCCCTTTTCCCCTAAAGTACCTCTGTAAATGCAGCATATTGATTTCAGGAAAGGCAATTTAAGCCACTTTTTTTTTTAATCCTATGAAAACATAGGTTTTGTTAAAAACTGAAATCCATAAAGCCATTTTGATTTCTCATGATTGTGGCCTAACTGCTGCCTCCAATCACATAAGAGCAGTTGCTAACAAAGTACCGGAAGGCTGGATGCTATTGACATACTTTACTTATGTGAGTCTGGACTCTCTTCCCAAGCATTTCTTATACACTTATATATAGGTGTATAAAGGTTTCTTATACACTGTCTTATGTGTGTTCTAGATGACAGCATAATTTTCTTTTTTTATTGACTCTTCATCTAGGAGATTTGAACATCCTTAATTTGTAGATAGTGACAATAGCATCCAAAAGGATTCAAGTGTGCCAGATCACACAGCAAATACCACATTTAAGAACGAACATATTTGTCTTCACTTTCTTATAGAGAGGTGTGTGAGCAGTAACTAACTGGTCCTCAGTGTTAAGAGTATTGATAAAGTTCCATTAAGAAAAAACATTTTCTATCAAAAGAATAGAATGGTCTGTGTGGAGGTCTAGCTTTCCAGTTGGGTTGTGTTCAGTCACCTGGCCCAGGGAACCACCCCTAGGAAAGACAGCTCACTTTAAGCCATGCTAAGGAGATAGGAGAAATAATTAGCCCTTTAATGAGATACTGTGCTTTGCTGTCCTCCTCTTCCTATGCAGGAAGATGCTTTCACATTGCATGTATGTTGGGATAGGTAGAAAGTTATGACTCCTTTTCAATCAACTATACTACTTTCATATTCATCAAAAGGAAATTTAGGAGAGCAGTCTGATTTTCAGTTATGTGATAATAAGCAGTTACTCATTTCTTAAATGAAATATGTTTCATTCACATATTGACTTAGGAAATTTCTGAGTCAAACTGGCAAAAAGTGTACCAGAAGGATATGTTAGCTTTCTGTTGCTATAACAAAATACCAAAGGTGACTTGCAAAGATGAAAGGTTTCTTGGGGTTCACAGTTTAGGTGTCTTGTCAAAGTATGTTTATCATTGAATGCATTTAGCAGTCTATTGTAGTAGAGAGGATTCTATTAGAATTCTATTTTTGTAGAGTATAGAATCCTCTCTACTACAATAGAAAGTCCAATAGAATGAATTAAACACTTCATGTCTCTTCACCCTCTAAATAGCTTTCACATTTTTTCTAAGAAACAATTACATAAAATGGGCCTGATGCTAGTTTTTGTCTTAGTAGATCTTTACTGCCTTCCTAATTTCTTCCTTAATTAACCTGCTTGATTTTTCTTTTTTTTTAAATTAAAACCTAAGTAGTCTGGCTCTGGTTGCAACTGTTATTATTTTAATCTGTGTGCATCTTTAGGTAGGTTTATAGTCTTTGTCTTAAAAACTTAGATTTGTTTTGTTGTATAAATCCTTCTTTGTTACATGATAAAACTTGTTCAAGTATTATCGATTTTATAATCAAATATAATCAATTTATTACTGTTGTGATTTTTTTTTTAATCTAAAGGGTCAGTTTTAATTTTAGTGAATGTCCCAGTTAGCATTAACAGTCGGCTTGACAGCTCATAATCACTTGCAAAGAGTGTCAGTTGAATAATTGCTTTTATCAGGTTTGTCTGTACTTATATCTGTGGGGGATGGTCTTGATGGTCTTTATTGATACAGGAAGATTCAGGCAGCATCATCCCTGGACAGGTGGTCCTGGCTTATATTAGGAAGTTAGTGAGCAGTTAGCAAGTAGTATCCTTTATGATCTCTGTGTTCTTCTTTGGCTGTGAGTGGGTTCTTGTGGAGGAGAGTGTCATGGGGAGGTAAGGCTGCACAGAATAATAAGCCTTCAGCTTCCTGTCTTGAGCACTTGCCCTGACTGCCCTAATAACTTGTAATGTGGAAGTGTAAGATGAAACAAAAACCCTTTCCTCCTTAAGTCAGAGTATTTTAATCACAGCAACAGAAAGAAAACTAGAATAGTAACTCAGATTATTTAATATCCTATTGTTTATTCACAGTTTGTTTTACATTCCATTAATTATTTTATATATTAATGTCTTTATGTTTATTTATTCTTAATTACTTGAAATGGGTAATAAATAACTTAAAATTATTAGTCACATTAAAGACCTCTGAATGTTACTGAGACTACATCTCAAAGATTGTGTTACATAATGCCATTATCAATGTTACTTTTGAGCAAATCTGTACTTCTAATTTTAATTTTTGCCTTTACTTAGAAGTAACTGAAAGATTTCCATAGAATTTCTGAGTTGTTATTTTATGGGCTGGCACATTATTATTATTTTTTTTTGCTGTAAATTTCAAGAGTCATTGGCTTCTGTGAGAATTTCTATTTTTGGAGATAAAATATTTCAGTCTGACTGGTATTTGAAATCTCTTATGATTCTTTAAAAATGTCTAATCTCTGTTTATATACCCTCTTGATATAGGTACTTAGTTAAGCTTGTTAGCACTAAAATACAGGCTTCTACTTCCATAGAAGAAGGCAATCATTTCTGAATAAGTGTCTTTCCATTAGCAATTCTATTATGCCAATGAATGACTCCCACCTGTGCCTGTTATCTAATAACTTGATAGCCTTATGTGTTTTGAAACTATTTTATGTGACTGTAGGTGCTTCATAGATTTTACCTTTACCATCATTAAAAAATTCTGTGTTTCTTTTCTATCACACATCATTGAAAAATTTAAAATCTAAAATTAATATTGAAGTACTTTTTCTCTTAAGGAGGATAGATGGGCAATGGTTGCTAGCATTTGCCCAGCAGCAGCAGCAGCAGCAGCAGCAGCAGCAGCAGCAGCAGCAGCAGCAGCAGCAGCAGCAATGATGATGTAGTTACTCATACGTGCCTATGATACCTTATTTTTAACTTTCTTGTCTTACTTTTCTGTGCTTTTAATAAGCAGGGCATAAGAATTCTTATTTATTTTACTTAAAATATCATCACTAGTTTGTGAGTGTCTGCCCGATGGCTATAAACCAGATGTTTCTGTTATAATTAATGACACATTTGGAGCCATTATTGCTGTTATTTTTCCTGGTTTCTGTTCCTTTTCTGCTTGTTGTTGGATTTGTAATGATTTTTGTTTCGTTTACCTTTCCTCAGTTGCTGAAACACACATACTGCTAATGTTGTAGTCATTTTCTCTTAATTATTGATGTGCATTTAAATATTCAAAATATCAACAACTAGAATTTTTCTCAGTGTGTTCGATCTGGTATCCTGTTTGATTAAATCTCTTCCCATGGGGCCATGGTTCAGTGTACCTTCATATTATAAAGCAATGATATTTCTGAAAAACAAACCACAGACCTCAGTATGATCATCAAATTTTGTTTTGTTGAACGAGGACACTAATAAAACCCTATTCCTGGACCTCCAAGAAAGCTCAGTGGATAAATATGCTTGCCACCAAGAACAATGACTTCAGTTAGATCCCCAGGACCCACAGGATGGAGAGTGAGGCCTGACACATGTAATAGCCTCCTTCCACACACATGTAGTCTGTGCACAAGTGTATGTCCCCGTAAGTAAAATAACCAAACCAATCCTACCTGTCATCTATCACCTGCCTTTGTTGGCATAGCTGGTAAATGATTTTAATGTCAACAGATTATGGAGAGCATGTTTTGATAGTCAAGGACATTTGAAAACATATACATTCTCTATGCCTTAACTTCATGAAAGTCATTGCCTTTGTTTTGCCCAGTTCACCAGTGATACATGAAAACTTCATCATGGCTGGAGACTGAATGAAGCACTAGCACCTGACAGTTTCTGGTTTTCTGTTGCCTTTCCCTTCCCATGTTTTTTATTTCAAACTTCCTTTCTTCCTTCATTTTCTCTCTTCTTTACCACTTTATCCCCTCTATGTATTTGCAACTATTACTATTGGTTTCTGAAATGCCTTCCCTGCTCTCTTCTTCAGAGAAAACTATTTATGCAAGGAATAGATTTTTGAAGAATTTACATAATTCAAAACTGAGGTAATTAGAATTTCCTCACAGATCTGACAATAGTATTTCTGATAGTGGGTATTTTTGTTTACTGGCTGAAGTGAGAGTGTGTAAACACAGCTTACAACCCACTTTGCATAACAGCATGGAGAATAAACAATTCCTGATGAATTAAACAGCCTTTTAGAAATTGCATAATTTTAAATTTTGCACATAACTTGGGGGCTTTATTAATATTTTTGTACCATATACTTTCAAATTAACTCAATGTTTCATAATATGCAATTGCCCTTCATTACCCTACCACCTCTGATTTCTCATTAGTGCTTGATTATATTTGTGATAATAATTGCAATCATGACAGCAGGAGCCTTCACTCACTCTCTCCAAGATAGGAACTGGAGCTCTGATTGGGTGGAGTGCTCTGTGCAGGGCAGGCGACATGAATGCTTAACTAGGAAGAGCAAAGTACCATGGAGGGAGGATCCTCAGGGCAGCCCTGGTTGGTTTCTTGGCCTCCACATGCAGCTCTTCTGGGTCAGGACACTTTGCAGCAGGATTCCTTGCTGGAGTTTCTCTCTTCACACCCAGTCCCCTGGTGGCAAGCTTTTCAAGACAGGCTTCTCTTCCTCATCCTGTGATTCTGCCTTGGCAGTATATGTCGCAGAGAGAGACTGCTTGCCTCATAGCTAGGGAACAAAAGAGAAAGAGAGAAAGGTGCTGAGGCTACACAATCCCCTAAGATCATCTAAAGACCTCCTACCAGACCCCAGTTTTGTGCATGCATGCATGTGTGTATGTGGTGTGCAGGTATAGTTTTGCCTGCGTGTGGGCATGCATGTATGTGTATGCATGTGCATGTGGAGGCCTGAGGTTGAAGTTAGTAATCAACCTCAAAAACTCTTCCACCTTGTTCATTGTGATCAGGCCCTGTCAATTAAATCTGGGACTCTGAAATGCCTGGTCTTACTAGTCAGCTTGCTTTGAATATGGAATTACAGGGTGGAGGTGAGGTTGGGAGCAAGGAGGTGCTATGCCCACTCAGCACTTATGTGAGTTTCTTAGGATCCAACTCTAGCTTTCCAAAGCTTTGATAGCTGAGTCATCTCTGCAGCATCCCTCCCTCCACCATGCTTTACCATTTCAAATCTCAGTGGCCATATTCTGGGAACCAAGCAGCTAACACAGGCATGGACCTTGGGGGCATGGGTGAGTGGGGGGAGGGGGCGGGGGCATTTAAAGACCAAACAGCAACACTGTCTTTGGGGAAGCAGATGGGACACTACTGAGCAGACAAATTCTAGCCCAACTTTTAGAAAAATCATTATTTTTAGTTTTTTTTTCCCCAGGTGAAGGCATATTTTTCTTATACATCTTAATAAAAGGGCTTTTAAGAATAAGCAGTCTTTCAGGTCCTCACCACCTTTCCCTTTTTAGTTCTTGAAGCCAGTCCAATACATGTACTACAGTTCCCAAAGACAGCCCCCAGTCTTGCTTCTTGCCAATCATCCCATTGATTCCCTTACTGTTGCATCCATCTTTCTTTGATGTGAGCTGAACTTGGGGGCAGAGGTCTCCAAAGCTGCATGCTCATTATTTCAGGAGCAACACACCCTCAGAGGTTCATATATGTTTATCTCATTGGCTAAACATTTATGTTTTGTGCCTATTTTATAACATACATATTTCACTTGTAATTCACAGTCTTCACACAGTCTAGGCATGTGCTATGCTCAAAAATATTCCAAAGGATGTGTGTGAAATCTTGTTGTCTATTCCCTTGGTCCTGGATTCTTAGCTTGTAACCTGTGCAGGTCTTGAAATTCATATTTCTGCATTTTTCTAAGCCAAGTTAGCTCATGACCCCACTTTAAACTCTGAAAATGCAAAGCCAGGCATCTTCATTGGTGCCCTGAGAATACAATCATCATTACCCAGCTTTTTTCACAGACTGGAGATGTGGGTACCCTTAGGAATTCTGGACTGGAAAACTGATCACATTCAACCACTTTATTTATTTGCATTTATTTAAACTTTTTGTATAGTATATTATGGCTTCTTTGGTTCAAGTGACTGTGTTTTTAGAATGTTGGGTATCACAACTCTGATCTTTCTTTTCTAAAAAAGTATATATATGTGTATATATACACACAACACATATATTATCTATATATTAGTATATGTACTAATATATTAAAAACTAAATATAACATGCATAATGTATATACTATTTAAATACATATTATAAACTATATACTATTCAAAATTATTTGAGAATTTTATACATGTATACAATGACTTTTGATCATTTTACTTGCTACTTCCCTTAATTCTCCATGATCTACTTCCTCCCCCAAAACCTGCTAACCTCTTATCTCCTTTGAAATAAATAACCTATGAAGTTCAGTTTCTTCTGCCCTTGTACTCATGAATGTCTGACCATTCACTGATCATGTTTAACCTAGCAGTGGTCTGAACCTAAGGAAACTGACTTCCCTTCCTTAGTAGCTATCATCTGCCAACAGATCCTCTTTTGAGAGAAGGGTCTCTGAGTCCCTCCCTCCTCTATGCCCTATCACCGGCTTAACTTGTGCTGGCAAACATAGCTTCTGTAAATTCATGAGTGTATTGATCCTGTCTTGTTGTAAGTCTGTTTGATCATGGTCCTCCCTAACCTATGTGTCATATAATCCTTATGATCCCTATTCCTTGATGGTCCCTAGGCCTCACGGGCAGGTGTTGTGATAAGATGTCCCACTATGGCTGATTACTCTGTAGGAACTTATTTAAACATTAAGCAGTCCTGTGCATGGTTCTGTTCTTGGTCTTTCTTATGAAGTATATTTTGTTCTAACATGACTTTGGACCTTATTTTATCCCATGAAGGACTGGTTGTCATCATGCTCTCTGAGCTGCTTTTTTTTTTTTTTTGGTCTTTTTCTTGACTGTTTTATTTTCCTGAATCTTGTCTTCCTGAACTGAACTGATTGCTGTTGATAAGGCTTCACCCCAAGGTCCAGGTTGTTTGGGAGGTATTTAATGGGACTGAAAAGTCTTGCTGCTTTTCTCCCCTCATGTAGAATAGCCACCATTCCCATCTTTTAAAATTCAGTGTCCTTGGGTGGTATCCAATATTTTCTTCTAGATCTCATTTTCATTTTCATAGATCTTAAATTTATGAGTCTGGAGAGGCCCTGGAGTTCATGGAGCCCCACCTTTTCATTTACTGAAAAGCATGAACCATAAGCACATGACTCACTCTGAGATTTACAGGCAATTAAAGCAGAGCTAACCTCAGGTTTTATGTGTTTCAATTTGTGCCCTGGTTATCTTTTTATTTAATCAACTTTACCAAAATGTTGTTGCTGAGAGAAGTATTTTCTTTGTCTGATAAATTTAGAGAAGAATGAGATAATCAAATTTAAGAAGTTTGTCTGATATGATATTTTTTAAACTAATTTTTTAAAATTTACATTTTGAAAATTTCATATCAGAATACTGTATTTACACATTTATACCCCACTCTCCTCTACTTATTTTCTTTTTCTTCCTTTCTTTTCTTCCTTTCTTTCTTCTTTATTTACATAAATTTATTTATCTTACATCCCGTTCTAACTCTTACCACAGCCCTGGCAATTCCTTCTCAAGTTCATGGCCTATTTTTTCTTTCTTTATTTTGTATTTATCAAAAAAAGTAAAATGAATTTAAAATGCTGAAAAGTTAACAATAACTATAAAGAGGATAAGAATCATAAGCATGGCTTATCAAGGGTGATAATGGAAATAAGATTGCTACACAATCTTTGTGTTCTGCTTTCCCTCTGAATTTTTTTTCCATGCCTGTATATCCTTATTCAAGGTCCCTTCCCCCTCCCACCACATCAGGTCATTTTTCTTCTCCTCAACTCCCCATTCCCTTCCTGGGCAGGGAGCAGACAGTCCTATGGTACCACTGACCCAATAATGTTTGGATCAGTCTCCACTCCTGGCCAAATACAGTTTTGTACATCCTCCCACAAGAGTGAGTCTGGTGTTCCTATAGTTGGGGTGGGATCCGAAAGGTCAGTCCAGGATGTTACTGATCCCAAGCTGTTCAGTGGTTGTGGTTTGCCACTTGGGCATGCTTGGCTTTTTTTCTTGTTTGTTTTTTTAGAGACCACTAATGAGTGAGTACATCCCCTGCTTATCTTTCTGAGACTGTGATACCTCACTCAGTAGGATATTCTCCAAATC
>PVIH01002927.1:152877-174186 GCA_004025045.1 Sigmodon hispidus
ACAGTTTGTTAATCCATTCTTCAGTTGAGGGACATCTAGGTTGTTTCCAGGTTCTTGCTATTACAAATAATGCTGCTATGAACATAGTTGAGCTAATACCTTTGGAGTGTGAATGTGCCTCTTTAGGGTATACACCCAGAAGTGGTATTGCTGGGTCCTTGGGGAGATTGATTCTCAATTTTCTGAGAAACCTCCATATCGCATTCCAAAGTGGCTGAACAAGCTTACACTCCCACCAACAGTGGAGGAGTATCCCCCTTGTTCCACATCCTCTCCAACATAGGCTGTCATCTGTGCCTTTTATCTTAGCCAATCTAACAGGTGTTTTGATTTGCATTTCTCTGATGCTAAAGATGAAGAGCACTTTTTCAGGTGTCTTTCAGCCATTCGTAGTTCCTCTGCTGAGAATTCCCTTTTTAGATCTGTACCCCATTTTTTGATAGGGTTATTCAAGGTTTTGGGCTCTAAATTCTTGAGCTCTTTATATACCTTAGAGATCAGTCCTCTATCACTTGTAGGGTTGGTGAAAATCTTTTCCCATTCTGTAGGTTGGCGTTTTGTCTTATTGACAGTATCCTTGGCTTTGCAGAAGCTTCCCAGCTTCAGGAGATCCCACTTATTGATTGCTGGTCTTAGTGTCTGGGCCACTGGTGTTATATTTAGGAAGTGGTCGTCATGGCCTATTTTTTAATTATTATTTTTATATATACCTAAAAACACACAAATCCTGCTCATATAGTTTTTCATTTAGTGTTGCTCATGTGTGCACATTTAAGGCTGAGGACTTTGGGTTGAACAACTTATCTGGGGCTCAGCTCTGGAGAAGACTAACTCTTCCTCTATTGGCAGCCTTTAATTGCCTGCAGGTCTTAATAGAGGTGTGAAGATTTGTGATATTTTTCCCATCTACTTTGGTGTGCCAGCTGGAATTGCTATTGTGTATGTATTGTTTCAGTGACCATATTGTTAAAATTTTATGTGTGCAGCTTCCTGTTACCTATAGAGGACATTATCTCACAGCAGATATCCTGATTCTCTGATTCTTACAATTTTTCTGCTCCCTTGTCAGTGGTATTTCCTACACCTTAAGTATCGTAAGTGTATTGAATGGGTCATGCCCAGATTAGTTGTTTTCTGCATTTTGAACAGTTGAAGATTTGGGTGATGGCCTTTATTTGCTGTAAGAAAATTTTGTTTGTGAGGGGAAGGATATTTATCTGCAGCTATAGCTATAAGAATAGGCATTTAGAATTAAGCTAGAAATTATAGTGATTTAGGACAGTGGCAGTAGTAGGTTACTGTCTAGGGTTCATGATCTTTCCAACCATAAATAATTGTTTCCAGCACCAGGCATGAATTCCACCCTGTTGAGTGAGCCTGAAGTCTGACTGGATGACTTGGGAATATCTTGCTGGGCTGGTCATTGTTGTGATTTCATAGGTACCACAGCTGAAAAGGACCACTGATTGCTTTTTTCTCCTGGCATCTAGCATAGCACCTTCAGATACTATAAGAGCTAGTTCACAGAGAAGAGGCATCTAGGCCACTTCCAGCTTAATTCTTACAAGTCCCAAGTTGAAAGTGTGTGCTTAAAAACTTGAAGGTAAGCCCTATTGCTATGAGATTCTTTAAGAAGAGTCTTTAGGAAGGAAATTTGTGGTTTTGCAGCCCAGAGTTCAGTAAGAAAATACTGTATACAGCAACTCCAAATTATTTGAAAAGGGAATTCCATGTTTATACAGAACTATGTAAATGTGGCATTATCATTCTTTAAGGCCAGAGGTCCTTGTGTATTTTCACAAGCAATTAAATACACACACACACACACACACACACACACACACACACACTCACACCCTCCACTACTGGTCCACTACTGGGAGTTCTAGTAGACTCATTAATTTGGGGCCATCCTCCTATGGTAAAGTCAAACTGCCAAACACTTAAAGAAAGATGCTCTTGTTTGGCTTAAATATTTCACCCAAAGAGCAATATGTGTAGGGCTTTTGGCATTTGGCTTTGTGTTGAAGCTGGATTCCTATTTATGAAACCTTTAGATTTTCTTTATAAATGTCAAGGTTAAATGAAGATGAAATCAAACAGTTATAGGAAAGCCATGAGGCAAATGCTCATCGTTAATCCAAGTCTATTCTCCGGCACTTAGCTTTTCCTAGCCATTAGCATTCAGACACTGTTATTAGCACATAGACACCCAATCATCCATGTGCATTAGCCAAATTAGATGTGTTGATTAAAGATACAAATTATGTGATATATGTTTATATATCAAAATAAGATGATTTTAGTTCGACAGGAGAATATTACTTTGCTCCCTCCCTCCCTCCCTCTCTCTCTCTCTCTCTCTCTCTTTCTCTCTCTCTCTGTCTCCCCACACATATATATGAAAGACACAAAGAATATATAAGCTAGCAAAAGTCTGTTTTTAATTTTTTCTAAGGAAAGCCTGGCCAAAAAAGTCTATTTTTTTTCCCTATTTGTCATAGCATTACAAGGAGATTTAGAAATATTAGTGTGACTATAACGTGAAATTTCCAATATATGTGTGAAATCGGTCAAGACATCAAATAAATTAAACACAATAATAGCCAAGTGGGACATTGCAGTGTAGTTATGGGTAGTGCAGCTTTTCAGTTCCTGTGATACTCAGCAAAAATGTGGTTCTAGCTGAACCATGTCATTTTCAAGGGATGGTCTCATTTAATAAGGAGTTGTTTTAGTGACTGATAAACTGCTTATCACCCTTTCCAAATACAGCTACAGACATGGCTGGCCATCAGGCAGAGGAAGTAGTTATGTGGGCTTTGTAAGACAGTTATATTTTTGTCTTCTCTAAAATTCACAAGACAGAGTATAAGAGGTGTGAGATGGTCTGAAGTAGAAAAACATCAAACCACAGTGAAAAAGAAGCCTGAGTGTTTCCATGGAACTGCTACAGCCTGTGCCCCTTACCACAGTATATCCTCTAGGCTGTCAAAGCCAGACTATACTCACAGTTCACAGTTCATCAGCCATTTACCCTGGGCTTCCAGAGGAAAGAACTTCCTTCTAGGATACTTGCAACCTTTAATTTTTAATTACTTATTGCAGAAAAGATTACCACAATCTTCAGGCAGGTAGCCTTTGTACTTTCTGATATTTCTTCCAAGGAAGAAATGCAAATACAATAATTGGTTTTTCTTTGACCCTGTGACCTTATTTCATCACACTTAGACTGCCATGGATTACAAAATACACCACTATTAATATATGCACAAAAGATACTTCTGCGTAGACAATGACATGCTGTAGTTTATAAGATGTATTTTGTGACTAAGCTGCAAAATTCTGAAAAAAAAAAGTCCATCATGAAAGAAACATAGATAGATGATTCTTGGACCCATGATTGTCTGTGACGTATTCCTGTGCTATTTAGAAGGTCCCTCACCGCCCTAACATCACAGTTGGTAATAATATGTGTGACAGAGTTTTTCTACATTTTTTAAACAATCATTCACCTTTTTATCCATGTAGAATTTACCTTGTCAATTTAGTTATAATACATGTTTTTTGCTTCCTAGATTTTTTTTTTTACTTTTTGCATGAAGAGACTGTTTATTAGGGAGCTGATTAATTACAACAATGCCCATGTCCTTGACTTTTTCTTCTTCTTTCCCTTGTCAGTAAAGACAGAGGGTCTTGAGCATGCTGAGGAGACTACTGCTATTGTTCCTCAATCATGAGGATGGCGGTTCAAAGTTACATGGAAAAGATTCACAGGAGTTTCACTGTCATCCATCCTTTGCCTGACTTCCATAGTGCTGGGTTCAGTTTGTGGCCTGAAGGTGATTTGTTTGCAGAGATTTGACATTGACATTCTTTACGGAGAATGAAGACAGTCCCTCTGGAATATTCATTTGTTTATACATTTCGTTGAAGACAGACCAGGCCTTATTCATTATTTCAGTCATAATGCTGCCCACCTCATCCTTAGCCTCAGAAGGATCCACTGTGTTCTCAGAACTTTTGAGTTTGATAGCTGGTACCAGTTTGTTCTTTGAAATCTTGCTGTCATGGGCGATGACTAATTGCATTTCCCCAAGGGCAATGTCCTCGCTATCCTTTGTAATTTCAACCAAATAATGGACTGTGAGGAGTTTGTCTTTCTGGAATGCATAGGCTACTCTGACAATGTGGGCATCCAGGTCATTCATCTTGACAGAGCTGTTCTTGGCCACGTATAGTAACAGTATCTTCAACATCTATCTGGACATAGTTACAGAAATGTTGGCATTTTTGGGGTCTGGAGGCAGCCGACTTCCAGGCACAGGCACTGTTTTGTTGTCAAAATTGGCTTTAACACAGTAGAGGATAGAAAGTCCTTTGGATGAAATCCTGCTACTTTGAACCTGGTACTTGAATAGGCCGGTAGCATTCTTGCATTCATTGAAGTCCTTGAGGACGATGACACAGGAGTTGGATTTCTCCAGATTCTCATTCATCTGTGCTGTCAGGACCATTGAGATGACATTATTCAAGGGCAGAGGCACAGGGAGAGGCACAGTTCCTGTGACTGTCTCTACTAACTGAAGTCTCATTTCGTTGACCTGGATATGGGTGTCTGTGACATCAAGGTTGACACATTGGGTGTTGTTGTAGGAAGTAACAATTTTCATTGTCACTTCCAACTCTGATTTAAATTGCAGAAGGTTGATGACAGATCCCAGTGCACCTTTTCCACTGATGGTGGCAGTGACTGTGGAGTGGACTTGTATCTCATCAGCTGCCATGGTTATGTCCGTGCTTTCCACTGTGACTTCATCAACCTGGAATTGTCATGGAGCTTGCCACTTGGTTCCCAGATTTTCTAAACTAGCACATAGTGGTTAGCAAGTTGCCTGAAATCCTACAGTTTCTAAATAGAGTTGTAATTTTATTCTGATAATCCCACTTTACATCACTACAATTCCTCATTACAGTGGTGGCTGACAGATCCTGTGCTCCCTAGAGCAGCACACACCAACTAATTCTCTTGCTAGCTTACTAGTTGTGCTGAGGAATAGGAGGCATCCTATTCTGTCTTTACCATGGGCCAGGTACTAACACGAGATGAATGTGCCCTGAAACTGATCTCATGTAGACCCAGCAAGAAAAGCAATATGCATTCCAATAGAATAGTAGAGGTATTCACAGCAGGCTAGGACCTGTCCCAATGTTGGCCTTTACCAAATTAGGTATGTTGACTAGAGAAAACAAATTATGTGTACACACATAGTTTATAAGTACAAACCATAGTGTTTATATTTGGATGTGTTGTATAACTTTGATAAGAAGAACAGCAAGTTTGATACTGTCCATATCTTGGAGGTGTCTGTTTCTTAGTTTTCACACATTGAGCTCTCATTGTTCATAGCTTGTTTTGACACTTCATAAAGGAAATGGGCTTTTGTCGCAAGAACCTTGGACTTAATGGAGAAACACTGACACAGGTTTTCCTTGATGATGATTTCCATGGTAATGTATTAGTTGGTCATTTGTATTACCGAGGAAGAGTCTATTCTCTTTAGAAACTGTAATCAAAACATAAAGAATACTGGGATGATTGGTCTTAATTGTCAATCTCACTATTTCTGAACCACCTCTGGGTGTCCCTGTGAAGGTATCTCAAAACATAAAGAAGCAGGGAGCCTGATAAGCATCAGTGTGCACATCCTTCTGCTTCCTGACTACCAGTGCCATATGACCAGCCACATTACACTCCTGCCATATTAGAATATGCATGCATGCATATATATACACATATACATATACACACAAACACACACATATAAATATATATATATGTAAACATGTGCCAAAATAAATCCTTAGATGAACTTCTGTAAGGTACTTGGACATGGAAATGAGAAAAGGCTCTAACATAAGCTATGTGGCTATGTGACTATGTGGTTTGTAGATCTTTGGTCTTCAGAAATGTGGGAGAATTTGGAGCTGTGGACTACAGTAGCCCCAGGACCTACTAGCACATTCTGGTTGGAATTAGGAAGACTAGAATGCAGAAAGAAATATGGATTGTGAGGTCTGGGTTCATCCTGTCTTAGAGAAAAGCAGAGATTCTATCTGGAATTGAAATAGAGACAAAGAGTCTGTGTTCTTTTCATGTTCTGAAAATTTATTTGATACTGAGCTATAAATAATTACTATTGTGTTTGGTAAACTAAATTTCGAGACAGCTATGTGTTACTTGGAGTGTGGTATAGTCACCTCTCCCTACTTATAGCTAGATTTATAGTGAAGGAGAACATGAAGTAGAGCAGAAAGACTTTGAAAATGCACAGTGTGGCTAGAAAAAGATAATCAGTTGGATTAAAGCTGTGGACATAGTGGCCATGGACTCAGGGAGATAACTGTTAAAAAGAGGAACCTCTCATTCTGCACTGTGACAATAAGCTTTGAGGCTGGTACTCTGTTCATAGAAGGCTTCAGGATGTAAGGATACAAATTCATTTGAAATGGTATCATCCTCTATGTGGTGCTGGTTTTCCGGACATTTAAATGCAAAAGCTATGGAGAATCAAGGACTTTCATCAAGGTTGGAAAAAGTTCCTGGGACCAGGCAGTATGTGTCAGTGTCAGATTTCCTTCTAGGAGGCCCCTATGAAGCTGTGAAGGTAAAGTCCAACTGCCAATGGAAACCTCAAGATGTTGATGACTGGACTGTATGATGCCTGTTAAGTAAAGTTGCAGGTACAGAGAGGCGATGGTTCAAAGAGGAGTCTATGTGTTGCAGTGTGCAGTGCTGCAGGGCTAGGGTTACCTAAGCCTTTCAGAGCCCAGATGATGCCACCATGTGCCTTTGATGCCAGACATAGGGCTGCAGCATTTCTTGTTTCTCCTACTGGTCTCTTGCTTTGGTCTGATCTCTTTGCTATCTCCCTTTTCCTTCCCTGGTAGAGGCAATATTCAGCATGTGATCATTGTATATTAGAAATAAGTTAATCTATTTTTCTGGAGACAGGGTCTTATGTAGCCCAGGCTGGCCTTGAATTCATCTTGTAGCTGAGGATAAGCTTGTGTGTCTTATCCCCCTGCTTCTCTTTCCTAATGCTGGAATTAGAGGCATATCCCTGCCCCGTGCTTGGGTTGAGGTGGTAGGGATCAAATCTAGACTTTAACGCATGCTATGCAAATACTCTACCAACTGAGCTACATCTGCAGACCCTGTAACTTGCTTTTGATTCTAAGGGGGCTCACGGTTAAGATATTACTCTGAGTCTCAGACTGTAGGCATTGTTGGATAATCTTAGTGCATTTTGTATTATGAGATGGCCACGATCCTTTTGGGACTACAAGCAGCATTTATGATTTAAAGTGATGCGTTATGTGAAAAGTCAAGAAGGGTGGACTTAGATTGTTAATCTTCACTTTCAATGATATTGGATTTAAAATCATGTAGGAGACATACCTCTGAGTCTGCCAGTGAAGGCATTTCCAGAGATGTTTAACTGAGTAGGGAAGATCCATTTTAATATGGACTGTGCTATCCCCTGGGCTGGGGGCCGAGACTGAATAAAACAGGAGAAAGCAGAAAGCTGGATGAGCACATACCTGATTCAATGTAACTAGCCGGCTCACACTCTTGCTGACATAACTACTCTGTCATGACAAGTAACAGGCAAACGCTAACATCTCCAAATCGAGCTACTCATGACTATCAATTACCAGTCGTCATTATTAAATGACAGTAAATGTGACAAGAGTCAATGCTGAAAAGCTGGTGGAAAGGCAGATTAAATGTGATTGTTTATATTAAAACTTCAAGGTAACATGTAAATAATGGGCACCATTGTGGCTTTTCCACACATGTGGATCTTTTCCCGTTGATTACATTTTACCCCATAACCCTTCTCTCTCCCTGTGTCTTCGCCTACTTCCCAACTGTTCTCTGATCTGCCTTCCTGTCATACACAGGAACCTCCCATATACGGGAAATCACACATATTTGTCTTTTTTCCTCTCTTATTACCTCTCTCACTCTTTTCCACCCACTTTTAAAATTTAGACTTGGGAGAAAATATATAATGTTTGGTTTTCTGTACCTGGTTAATTTTTCTTAATATGATCTCCAGTTTCATCACTCTCCTACAAATAACATAATCCCACTTATCTTTACAGCTGAATAAAACACACACACACATACACACACACACATACACACACGCACGCACGCACGCACGCACACTCTACTCTGTCTCTCTCTGTATGTGTATTGTGTTTCATTGACTCATCTGTTGCCAAGCGTCTGTGTCAATACTATAGCTTTATTACTGTGAATAGTGCCCCAGTAAAGCATCTCCGTGGTGTGTTTGCCTAGGTTCCTTTGGTGTATATACAGACAAATGGTATGGCTAGGTCACAGATTGGTTTTACGCATGTTATTTTAAACTTACAATAGGGCTATTAAAACACAAACCCCACTGAGAATCAAGAAGTATCTCTAATATCAAAAATACTAAGCTTGGCTCAGACTGGAGAGAATCCCAAATCCATGCTGGATATTTAAGTCAAAAACATTGATGTGGCTCAATTGTCAGTTATGTGTGAGGTTCTGGTTATTCAGAGACAGACAGATTCAGCCTGACAAGGTATAGTTCTCAAAAGGAAGGGTACTAGAAACCTTTATACCCAGAATCAAAGATTGTTTAGCTATGAGCATGTAGAGAACCATAAAAGCATATTATTTAGCCATGGAGCTGTCATTTTTAATGTTGCTTATAATAACAGAATGCAGAAATAACATAAATATGCAAACATAAGTAAATACAGTTAAGCCTTACATTTAAATTTTATTGGAGAAGAATATAGAAAATGCTTACTGTATGGAAATAAGCCAATAATGTGTCAATGGATGAAATATGCACATTATAAAATAACATATACTAAAGGTAAAATAAGAGAATAGGAAAAAGAACAACATGGGTAATTCCTGGCCTTAAAACTGCAGACTATGTTATGTGTCTCTACATATCTGTATGATTGTATATCCTTTTAGTGTGTGTGCCTATGTGTGTATGTGTGTGTTCATGTTCTTCAATTGCTCTTTTCTTTATTCATTTTTAAATATTTATTTCTATTTTATGTGTATGAAGGTTTGGTTTGCATGTATATATGTGCATCACATGCATGAGGTACCCACAGAGGTCAGGAGAGGCTATCAGATCCCCTAGAACTGGAGTAGAGATAGTCATGAACCACCTGATGTGGGTGCTGGGACCTGAACCGGGTTCCTCTGGAAGAGCAGCAAGTGCTTTTAACTACCAAGTTGTTCCTCTGGCCACCCCACCTTACTTTTTTGAGGCAGGGGCTCTTCGCTGAGTCTGGAACTCAGTGACTTGGCTGGGAATTCCTCCCTCTTCCCTTCTCCAGCAGTGGAATGAAAGGCATGCACCACCATGCCTGGGGTTTTCACAGGTGCTGGAGATAGATTGAACCCAGGTCCTTATGTTTATACTGATTGAACCATTTCCCGGTCCCTATATAGGTTTTTTTTTTTTTTTTTTTTTAAATGTTGAATATTGCAGCAACACCTACCTTGTCCCACTGTCACAGGTATGTATGTGAGATGATCTCGTATTAATTTGAAAAGTGGAGAACTTCATACGGAGATTAATGTTGAGTGCAAATAAAAAATTAAGTTGAAGTAGATTTTATTAATATTTGTTTTGGAGCCTAGGGGTATAGCTCATTGGTTTAGTGCTTGATGAAGTAAATTGGTGAGTGGAAAGTAAGACAAGACTTGTTTTCATCTGCCTTTGCTGACTTGGGGCATGTTTGAATTTCCATTGACTTTGCTGGAAGCTCTTTCTTTGAGGCTGAGCCAGTAGTTTGCATTGTATTCTTGGTGTGTCCCGAGGATTTCAAATATAATCTAGATTTGTAAATCTGTGTACAGAGATCCCCTTAAAAAATCAGCCAAAGTTTTTAGAGTATTCATTTTTAAAGTGATAATCTTTCTTTAGGGATAAAATATCACTTAAAATTTTTAATTTAATTTTACAAGCAAGATTGCCTTTTGGACTGCAGGGTGCTCCTAAAGTCTCAAATGTTGACATAAAATGCTGGCATAAAGCAAGGAAACAAAAAGACCATGTAACCTAGCCACTTTGCTCTCAGAGTTTGAGGGTGAAGTTTTCCTGCTGACGGCAAAAGGAGACTGGTTGTTGCAAACCCATTCCAGTGAACATTTTAAAAAGCTTTATTTTAATTTTTAAGAATTAACATGCAAGTGTGTGTGTTGTGTGTGAGTGCATGTGCAAGTGCTCACAGATGCTAGAAGAGGGTTTCTGAAGCCCTGAAGCTGAAGTGACAGCTGGTTATGAGCCATCTGATGTGGATGCTGGAATCTGAAAAGGAATCCTCTGGAAGAGCAACATACAGTCTTTTTTATTATTATGAATAAAGTCATATTTTATCCATGTATATCCTTATTTTAGCTCTCTTCCCCATCCTGCCCTTTCCAGTCACTCTCTCTTCTCCATATCACTTTATCTCCTCATCTCCTCCCCAGCAAGGGCAGGAGGTCCCAAGGTCCCAATATGGCTTAGTTCAGCATCCACTCCTGGCAGATCCACTATCCTCACCCCAACATCAAGACTGGGTCAGGTATTCCTCTGGAGGGAGTAGGATCCAAGATGTTTCAGATCCCAAGCTGTTCAGTGTTTGTGGTTTGCAGCTTGGACATGCTTTGCTTTTTGCTTTTTTGTTTAGAGTCCACTAATGAGTGAGTACATCCCCTGCTTATCTTTCTGTACTCTTAACCACTGAGTCATTTCTCTAGTTCCCCCTTTGAGTGAGTTCTTAATTAACTTATGTTTAAAAAAATACTGGAAGCATTAGGTTGAGATTCTTCATAAACAAGCTGAAATCCAGTGTAAATCAGAAGCTTCTCTTTTTGCTTGCCTAGTTAGAACTGACTTACTAACCTCTAGTTGCATTTTTGTTTTCTGATCAGAAATTATCAACTGACTTCTAGTTTAACATTTTCTACTTTGACCAATGAAGTATATTCCTCTGGTTGGCTCCTTCAGACACCTTAGGGATCCTTTCCCTTTATCTCCATCCACTAGGAAGCACTGAATCATGTTCTGCTTGGTGCTACCTAGTTCATGAATCCATAAATGCTAAGATAGAACTGAGAGATTTTGATATGCTTGATTTTATCTTGTATCAATCCTGTGCAACATGTATCTGAATGCTATCAGTCGTGGCTCTGGGTTTGCTGACAGTGAGAACATATGTATGCCACATACCCTTGCAAAGTATGTTTTCTCACATGCCACCAACAATCATGCCCAATTCACGTTATGGTGACTCCCAAAGAGTCATAGCCTTGTTTAATCCCTTCTCCTTGAATGTGGGAGAAGCTTGTCTGTCCAATAGAATATGGCAATGGTGATGGATAGATGTCAGTCTTTAAGACTCTTTCTTAGCAGCCTGCAGAGACACACCATCCTTGTTGGCTTTGAAAATGAGGCATGTCTCATGCAGAGAGTCATGGAGGGTAACATGGCCAGGAACCTACAGAAGCTTTAGGACCTGAGGGCTGCCACCACCTGACAGTCCCAGGAAACATGAGCTTCAGCTAGAGAGGAATTGGCTTCCTGACTCATACCTGTAGTTGGTTACTTTTGATAGGTTGTTGTTTTGCCAGAATTGGTTACATAGGAAAACTGTTTCCGCCAGGGTAGCAGAAGAAAAGGTCTTGGCAATCAGCCTGACAGTGACATCTTTGGGTCATGGAAGGAGCATCATACCACATTCTGCAGCTTAGAAACAGTCCCATGTCTGTCTTCAAGGGGAGATGATATGATAGCCAGGAGACAGAATATGCACAATCATATTATATTATACAAGAGATGTAGATATCATGCTTATACCAGGCTTTAAGAAGTTGTGTGATTCTTAGGCCTACATATAAGATAACCCATGGAGTTACACAAAGGGAAAAATCAAAGCTCCTTGAGGTCTGTATTCTAACTTTCTGGTACAGTTCACATGGCAATGGGTAAAAGTGAATAAACAGTTGAATAAGTTCAAATTGATTCAGATGTGTAGTCATAATGAAAATTACAGGTCTAGTCACATTCTTCTATTAAGAGATTTTATTATGTTTACTCATGTGTGTATGTGTGTGTGTGTGTGTGTGTGTGTGTGTGTGTGTGTGTGTGTGTGTGTGTATGTGGTGATTAGAGAACAATTTGCAGGTGTTGCACCTCTCCATCCATCATGTGTGTTCAGGGGATGGTACTCAGGATACATGTCAATCTTGGTGGCAAGTGCTATTACATCAGGAGTCTCTTCCCTTCCACACTCCTCTCTTTACAAATGAGATAATTGGCCCAGAGTGGGAAACATGACCAACCTAAGATCTCAAAGTGCGTCTGTGCAGTTCCAGGCCAGAACAAAAGGATCCCGACTTTGACTCAACACTGTTGCATTGTATTTCCCCTCTCTACTTGGAATCTGTGGTCCAAGTTTTACCTCTTGCCATCTGCTACAGAAAGCTGACCAGTGAGCTCATGTGGGACCTGCTAGTCAGCAGCTCTTCTGAAGCCTTGACTTTGGAAGCCCCAAACTGGCCATGTCAGTCATGTGTGCACCGTGGAAATTGCAAATGCTGTACATTGAGCTTTCCTCCCCAATTTTCCTTCCTTGACAACTGCTGAGCTTTTACCCATAAGCCATTGTTTTTCATAATTTGAAAAACAGAGGGTCAATTTTTTTAAACAATAAGTATCATAAAATAGTGAAAACTCTTGGGTGAAATACCTGTATAGGTTAATGATGTGAACAATAATGCCAGAAGTGAGACTTGTATTTTCCTTAAGACACATAACCCCCAGTTGGGTGAATGACTGGATGAGCCCATGAGGAAATTTATTTTTCATCTCTTCATGTCTCCAAAGTCAGAATGGGCTGGTTTCTGAGGCAGCTTGTGAAATTATCCCCCCATTTTCAGTCAGAGTTTCTGGTCTCTGTTGCTACTGACTCTATGATGAAACATTGACTAAATTCTAGCTAGGTCCTGATGCCTGCAGGACCCTTTGCCTCTTTATCTGGGTAGAGTCTTTGGGAGGTCAGATGAGACACACCAGAATGTTGTTTATCAAATATAAAGTCTCTGTCAGGTTCAAAGGATGAAAAATTCTCCCTACTTCTGCCCTGTGGGACCTTGGGGAAGTGATTCTGTTAGTCCTGTTTCAGGGCAATGAAGTGGAACTTGGATCTTTGATTTCCTGGGACCATCCCCACCCAGTGGCTGCAGGATGGAGAGCCTATCCCTGAGAACTGCTCTGAGGATTTTCCTTTCATGTAAGGCGCTTTCTCATTGCATGGCTCACCAGTGCTTCTGACTCCAAATTGTGAACCTCACTCAGTATGGATTTCTCTCCTCCCCCTCCTCTTATTGATCTTCCTCTGCCCGGCACTTCTGCGCATCTCTCTGTCTTTGAGGGAAGTCAATATCAAGAGAGCAGGAACAGGACTAAACTGAGAAAGCAGGGCTTTGATGTGAGGCAGCCAGCATAGTTCGATTCAAACAAGAACTGTGAGATGCAGGGCCAGTTGTCCCTGAGCCCCAGTCTTAAAAAAAAAAAATAGAACCCACACTACTTGTTCTTCATGGTTGTTTCTTTTGACAGGATTAAAATGAAATTAGTTAGGCATTAAGGACCCAAATCCTTGTCACAATGATAGAGACTCAATGAATGATACTTCCCTCTAGTGGATATTTCCTTTAATAGCAATAATAAACATACACAGCATGTTTGCAATCTTAATAAGAATTGTCACTGTTCGGTGTTTTACATGCTTCGATATTATTCAAATTCACAGCACCCTTGTATAGATCAGGAAGTCAAATCTTATTTTCTTGATAATGCTTTTCTCTCTTTTCTTCCTCTCCCTTCTCATTTTTCTCTCTCCCCTTCCTTTTTCCTCTTTACTTGAGGCAGGGTTTCACTCTGTAACCTAGGAAGAGCTTGAGCTTCCCATTTTCTCTACTTTACCCTGAGTGCTGGGATTACAGCCATGAGCCCCCACACCATGGTAGCAAAGCTTATTCTTCATAAACATTAACCTTTTCTAGCTACTCAGCCACTGCCCTGGTAGTTTTCCTTTATAGCACTGAATACCATCTGGAATTATATTTTTGTTTAGTCTATATATTTATAACTTTAAGTGAGGGGATAAATGACCAGGCTCTGCTCTTTCAAAATTTTTTTATTATTTTTCATATTTATGAGTGTTGTACCTGAATTTATATCTGTACAACATGTGCATGTAGGACTATCAGAGGCCAGAAGTAGGCACCAAATCACCTGGAACTGTAGTCACAGATGGTTATAAGACGCTGTGTGGGTGCTAGGACCCAAACCTGGGTCTGTTGTGAGAGTAACCAGCGCTCTTAACTGCTGAGCCATGTCTCTCCAGTTAGCGCTCTCTCTGTCTCTCTCTTCCTTTTTGCCTTCCTTCCCCACCCTTTCTTTTTCTTTCTCACACAGTCTAGTTTTGTAACTCATGCTATCAAGAAACTTGCTACTAAATCCAAACTGGTCTGGAATTCACAATCCTCCCATCCTGTCTTCTCTAGAGTTGCAGGTATGCACCAACATCTAGAACATTTACTGTATTGATCTCAACTGTACCCTCAGTGCTCTGAGATCCAAATGTCTTTGGGATGAATGAGGTAAAGACTATTTCTGTCTTCATTTTTTTGTGCTAGGAAAACCTAAACTTAGACATACTAAGTCATGGTTATGAGCGTCACCAAGAGATGGAAACTTGGACTTTAATTTGAGTTTTTGAACTCTAGAATCCATGGACTCAACTGCCATTCTTCTAAGACTGTGTTCTACAGAAGTTTTTATAGAGAGCCAGTGTTTCTCAAAGCCTGTGATAAATTACATCACTGGAACTCTGTATCCAAGTGTGAGATTTAGAAAAGAAAACTTAGAACAAAGATCTAATTTGGAAAGACCTTACACATTAACTAGAAAAACAAAGAAGATTATATAAATTAGAGTAACTCAAGAATATTCTTGCCCAAATGCTCCAAAGTTGAAGAGGAAAATGTGGAACTGTGTTTGGGCAATGTCCAGTGCAGAGGCCAGAGTTATTTCTGTGTCCAAGCTGTTTGGAGATGCTGAACTGCCTTGTATTAAATGCACAGTATTGGAGATATCTCATGTGCTTTACATAATGTCTGAGTTACTTATGGAATCAGATACACTGTAGGCTATCACTATGTTGTTTAAAGAATAAAAACAAGAAAAGGGTCTGTACATATTTAGTGGACATATAGTTGCTTCTTTGTTAATTCTGATCTTTAGTAACTTGAATCTGCTGATGTAGAATATGATGACCAAGAGGACCGACTATAAATAGGTCCTTCACACCTGAGGAGCTTATGGTTCACAGGAAAAGAAGAATTAGGTATGAGCAGTATATGGAGTGTACTAAAGACTTTTGTAGGGCTTCAGGGATATCACAATGACAGTAAAGAGAGGGATGGCTAGTATTGATGAAGTGCCATTTACTCTGTCAGAGTGTCTTGACTTTATTCTCCAGTGAGAAAATCTTAAGAGAAAATGATTTTACAGACTCTACGGAGGGCACTTGGAACATTTCTTTTTTCAAGCTCAGAGGGTGCTCCTGGCTGCTTATGGGAAAAGGACAGGGATATGGGCTGCAATTTATCTGCAGGAGAAGACATCGTAGGAATGTGAGGGAGCTCACAACATTATGTCACAGTGAGGAGGAGGGGAAGAAGAAGTGTTTCCATGGTGATTTTGAGTTCAGTCAGATTGACAGTGAATATTAAACACCAAATCCATTCAGTTTGTCAATTCACAAAGGTGACCTTGAGAGAGACATTTTATTGGTTTTATGGGGGCTGAAACTGAATTTCCATTTTGAGTTGAGTAGATGGAACTAGCCAAGTATAGATGAGAGACTATAGAATTTAGTTCAGAAAGGCGAGAGAGAGAGAGAGAGAGAGAGAGAGAGAGAGAGAGAGAGAGAGAGAGAGAAAGAAGTAGGTTGAAGGATGTTATAGGCAACTTTTGTCAGTGAGGTCATGTCCAGGTCCTTGGTGCCTTTTGGTTAATAATGTCAGAGTACATCAGAGAACTGAAAATGACAGTTCTTCCCTTACTATATCTCATTACCAATGAAATCAAGACTCAGATCAAATTTTGATATATGTACAAGCATGTGTTGACTAAGCACATATTATGCAGCAAGCAGAGGGTTCAAATGTCCTGAAGGCATCAAGAACTCTCACCTTTTAGACCTTTTTAGTGACACAATCTTCACTTAAATTATATGTCTGTGAGGCTGATGTGACACTATTCCAGAGGTCTAATTTCATTGTTCTCTCGCAATTATCAGACAATAAGAAACTCACTGACCCAATGGCTAGTAGCAATCAAATGTCCCTCACCATCTACAATTAGAATTTATTTTGTTTTCTGAGTTTTATATTGTCTTCTGTTGTAGGATATTTGTACATTGTGTGAGGATGTGTTACTGTGATTGGTTTAATAAAAAGCTGAATGTTCAATAGGTAGGAAGGAGAGGTTAGGTGGGATTTCTGGGCAGAGATAGAAACTTGGGTTAAAATTTGGCATGGGGGATTTCACCAATGCAATGTGGAACAAGTCAGACTTATATTACAGAGGAGAGGTAACAGCATGTGTCAGAAAGCAGACTAATATAAATGGGTTAATTTAAATTATAAGAGCTAGTTGGGAATGAGACTAAGCTAAGGGCAGGCTTTCATAATTAACAATAAGTCTTTGTCACATTATTTGAGGCTGGCAATCCCAAAGAAAGTCCGACAAGAAAGTGTTGTAACAGTCTTCAAACATAGCTGTTACCATGCATCAAATAATATCTCCTCCAAATTCCAGTTTACTATAAGCCTCCGAATTCAACTTTTCTCTAAAGAGGTTGTAGATGAAACAAGGTAACATGAGGTGGAGAGGATTAATCAGAAATCCAATAGTCCTATAAAAAGACAACACAAGGAGCAGGCAGCACAACAAAGCGGCTCAGGAAGATGGAGGAGAGACAGGAGTGATGTAAACACAGTACTAAGAACAGAGAAGACTCACTGGGAGCTACCTGGCACTGCGAAGCCAGGAAGAACATTTTTCAAGGCCTTGTGCTGGAGCACAGTTGTGCCAACAGTCTGATTTTAGACCTGTAGCTGCCAAACTATGAGAAGGTTCCTGTCTTTTTATTTCCCACTTTCTTTTCTATCAAGTTCAAAGTGGTTGGGGTTAAGGTGAGGTCTTTGATCCACTTGGATTTGAGTTTTGTGCAGGGTGACGAGAAGGTTCCTGTCTTTTTAAACTGCCCAAAGTGATCATTGATTGTACTTGCCATAGTGGCTATAAGAAGTGGATCTAGTTGGGGACTGTCCCTAAAATATTTAAGCCAACTCACATGTCTTCTTGGTACTGTAAATTTCATTGATCAGCATTCATTTCTAATATTCATTATGCTGACTAATAATTCACTACTTTTACTAAGTGACATTCATTTCTACAGCATAGCTGAGACCTCTAATTGGAAAATTAAACAGCTATGATTCAGGTATTGCTATGCTTTTGGCTGAGGCTTGGATTGAAGACGATCCTACTTTTAAACTCTGTTAAGTTGTTGGCTCTTCTTATGGCTGTTTAATGGAAAGGTAGATAGTGGTCACTTTCCTTACCATGTGGGCTTTCTCAACATAGTATCTTATTTCATCAAGCAACAAGGAATATGACACATATAACCCAATCACAGAATAACCCATCACCTTAGAAGCTATGTTATGTTGATTGGAAGCGAGTCACAATTCTCTCTGCATCCAGGGGGAGGAGATTATAGCCACACACAAATACCAGAAACAAGTAGTTTATTCACTTTACCAATCCTTGTACTAGATGCTGGATTCTGGAGACATCTGAAGAAAGGACTGTGAATTATGTTGGGATCTTCAGCACTGAATAAAACTTTGGCAGACAATGAGTATTCAATAAATACTGATTAAATAAAAACTTGGATAGTCGCCAATATCCAGTCAAAATAGGATAGAGTTCTTTTGATTCTGCATCAGTGATAATAACACTGCTACTATTAGCATTCCTAACTTGAAAACACTGATATTAAAGTTTATCTGTGAGATTAGGATTTTAAGCAGAGTCTTATATATTTGCGTCTTGTTCTAGATTTGTGTTCACAGCTACGCGTTGGGTGCATTAGGAATCAGGAGCATTCATTCTCTACAGGGCACATCATGAATGATTCAAAGTGTCCCTCCGTCAGTCCAGTGAAAACAAAATCGGGACAGAGGAATCCAACTTCAAATTCTAAGTTGAATGCCTGTGTGGTGAGAATTCCCCAAAACATTTTTGGAAGAGTGACTAAAAGCAGCTTCAGCATTGATAATTTCCATGAATGGATGGAGCTAAAAACAAGGCACTTTTTATTGAAACAAGAACTGGGAGCTTGTTAAGTACTCACAGGAAGGAATGGAGATCTTGGAAGAGCAGAAAACAATACTGAAATCAGTGCCTGGGGAGTGAACACATCTGTGGCAGAAGCTCTGGAGCCGCCAGCCAGCTCCTCCCTGAAGATGCCCTGCCTGATGGAAGCACGTGGAGCCAAATCCCCAACACCTGTTCCATCTGCCTGTCTCCACCAAGCACCTATGTCTACTCCATTGACCACAATGTCTGTTCTTTTATCCTTCTAATTACCTAGCTGTACCTCCAACTTCTGTTTTATGGCTCTCTTGATTATTTATTTTCTCATTTTGGGATGAATTTGGAGTAAGAGTCCCCTTTTATGTAGTTTGCTTTGTATCCTGATTGGAACAGATGTTTTTTTTTTTTTTTTTTTTTTTTTTTTTTTAAATGCACATCTGGTTGTGGACTATAAAAGAACTCAAACTGGGCTGTCAGTGTAAAAGTGAGGCTTGGCTTTTGTTTTTGTGTTTGGAGAATATCCTATTTTATTGGGATTAAGAAAAAATCTCTTTTAATAAGTAGATTGAAATTTTAGACTCAAATAGATCAATTGCCTTTGGTCTGGTTAGCTTTAAGGCAGGTTGCTTTAGGCACCATCTTTCTAACTCTGCTTTGAATATCATTTTGCCAGCACAGGGAAGCAGAGTGGACAATGCCCGGGAGACGATGGCAGAAGGCTGAGTTATAGTTCTAACTGTTGGCTTTTTGCGCGTGTTAAGAATCACACCACCGGGTACCACACTAGAGTTTATTAAACCGTAAAGCAGGGAGTGGCGAGAAGCAGAAGAGAAAAAGAGTGTTTGCTTTTAAGAGGGCACATGGACCCCTATCCACTAGCTATGCCTCGGGGGCGTGACCTTTGTTCTGACAGCCACTCTGCCCCAGGTGAATGCCAACATACTTGACTTCATGCTGGGTTCCCTGCCATGCTGAGGGGTCCTCTGTGCAGCATATGAAGAATGCTTACACTAACTCCGAGTATGCAAATTTTAGGCCTATTTCCACATATGTTCTTTAGTACACCAGAACTAAATCTCCTTCAACAGCTCTTCAAACTCAAACTCCATGAAGCAAGGATGCTCAACAGAATATTTACAAACAACATGGTGATTTCTGGCAAAGTTTAGCTTTATTGATTTTGATTAGCTTATTAATTTGTTTTTGAACAATGCATATACAACTAAAATTTTATCTTTATTATGAAAATTAACAATAGAAAATAGGCTTTTTGCTATTGTAAATCTTTTACTCTCTATTTCACAATCTAAGATACCAAGGCAAATATTTTTTTTTTTTTTAAGTCATAACCTTTTCTTTATTGTTATCCCCCAATATCATTCATTAACATAAACACTACAATATAAACATTCCAAAGTTTAAAATTCTTGCAGTCTTTTTCTTAAAGCTTTTAAAAGAAGCTTTTTATTTATTTTGTAGTATGTGTAGGAAGCCAAGAACAGTCACCCAGTCACAAGCAACTCAGCTTGATGTACCCTTCTAGATGCTGTAAGTGTATGTACATTTAGGTAATTGAGATTATACAATATATACCATGCTTCCCCCCCACATTAACTAACTAAAACCCTCATACTACATGAGTATTTTGATAACCAAGAATATAATACATAATCTCAGGTAAAATTGTAATCCTGTCTTTCTGGCAACAAAAAATTTATAAAAGACAAAAATGGCAGCAGGTCTCTACATAGAAGTATCGACAAAGTTATAATTAAAGTCCTATGTTTTCCCCAATGCTCAGCTTACAAGGAAACACAAAGCAACAGACACACTAAGTACAACCTTTCTAAGTTTATCATCAGATCTATATACTAAAATGTGAGGAGGCGTGTCCCTGCTCAATAAGTGTATTCCCATGGAGTTCTGAATTTGCAGGGGTTCTTAGGATATCAGTCTCAATACAGCACAGTGCTGCTGCAGATCTTGCTCCGTGAGCCTCCCTCTGAGCCTCCACAGTCAGCCTAGCAACATGAATTAAATCACACTGTCCAGACATAGTTTAACAATTCTATGCTCAAGAGGAACCTTTTCTGTCTGTCTGTCAAGCTATACCTTTAACCATCTACTCTCCTTTGGACATTTATGAAGGTCTGATGTTGTGGAATGACCTCTGTGCACAATAAACAAAATAGGCTTTCCAGAAATGGGTATGTGGATCCCTGGGTACAGTTGCAACTGTCTTACAGATGTAGTTGGTGGTCCTAGATGAGCCCCTCCTCATCCATCCTCTTTTCTGCACAACTTCAGTTCAGGATGCTTCTTTTTTTTTTAAACTTTATTTATTTATTTATTTGCCTTGGTGTTTGCCTGGAACTGGAACTACAGACAGTTGTTAGCTGCCATGTGGGTGCTGGGAATCGAACCCAGGTCCTCTGGAAGAGCAGACGGTGCTCTTAACCACTGAGCCATCTCTCCAGCCCGTTCAGGATGCTTCTAATGAGACTATTACAAAGGTCACCCCCAGAAGACAGACCGTCCAGGACATTTATAGTGATTATTTTGCTACTTGTAACATCATTTGGGTACTGGGGCTTATCCTTTAACACTTGGCAACATGAACTGAAATGCACACTGGAACAGTGGCTAGACAACTGGGAACCAACCAACCGGCACAGTACCTTACTCTGCGCTGTTCTTTCTCTATCCACTTCCACCATCTAGTAACAGTATCTGCTCAAATACAAAGTTTAACAATTCCATTCCCCCAGTATAACCA
>PVIH01002928.1:0-17351 GCA_004025045.1 Sigmodon hispidus
AAAAAAAAAAAAGAATTTTTTTGTTTCTTTGTTCCCTAAATTGTGCTTGCTTGGTTGCTTTATTTTTTTCTTTTTCATTTTTTCAAATTTAACTTTTTATTGATTCACCGTAGATTTCACATCATGCATCTCAATATCATTCATCTCCCTCTCCCTTCTCACCTGCGCTCTACCCTTGCAGTCAGTCTTCCCCATGATAAAATAATATAAAATTTAAAAAAAAAAGAGAAAGAAAAAAAAAAAAAAGAAAGAAAAATCTCATTGTGGAAGCTGTAGTGTGACACAGTGATTCACTCAATTCTTTAGACTACATATTATTACTTGCAAGGGTTCATTGCAATGATGACTTGATCTGGTTTGAGGTTTCTGGGTTTTGCTACATTATCGCTACTGGGCCCTCACTGGGGCTTTTTCTTGGATATACTGTTGTTGTGCTGTGTCATCGAGATCCTGTGGCTTTGGGTCTGTGGGACCAGCTCCTGCACATGCTCCAGCAGATCATAAATGGGGTGGATGATGGGTGGACCACCTCATAGCTCTGCGTCCAGGTGGTTGCTGGGTTGGTCGGCCAGCCAGCTCTCCTTCTTCCTCACCTCTAGGGACATGGTTCTCTCTTGCCTACACTACCATATGGTAGATGAGGGGGCTGGGCTTATTTCTCACACTCATGTTCTTGGGGCCCACTCACCTATGCCCCCTTCAACAGGGTCAGATCTATTGTGTTGCCCAGGTAATGTGCAAGACCCACTTTTCCTAGTTCTGTAAATGGTGAGAGGCAGAGTCAGCTCATCTGCTACAGATGACAAGGACCAAGGTGGGGAGGGCATCTTTCCTTCTCTGTCACCACCACATGGCAGACAAGGGGTCCAGGGCCAGCTCTCCGACTCTCACCTAAGGACATGCTCACCTGTGCCCCTACCATCGGAATCAGCACTACTATAGTGCCCAGCTGAGCTTCAGGGTCTGCTATCCCGAGTGCTGTAGGCAGTGAGGGGTGAGGGACAAGGGGACATCTTTCTCCTGCCCATGATGCATGACAATAAGTGATTCTTGCTCTTTCTCTTTCCTCACTGCTCATCTCTTCAGATGTCTCTCTCCACAGGACATGAATCATTCTATGTCTCCCTTTTGTCCATATCCCACCATATCCTATATCCCATATTTGCTCACCATGAGAGAGCTCATCACATGCCAGGGTATACCCATATTTTCTTTTCTGGGCCCAGGGCAGAGAGTCCCAGACCAGCATGAGGACCTTTGGTGAGTTCTTGTCCAGGTCACAGTATGCAGCTTTAAACAAAAGTCTTTTATTCAGATAACTGACTGGCAAGGTGATTCCTGTGAGAGTGCAGAATGGGGCCTCAACAGCATGGTGTTCAGGTTCATGGGTGAATTCTTCCTGCCCCAAGTCTAGAGACGTAGGGCAGAGTTGTTTTGGTCCTCCAGGATCAGTGAGGCCAAGAAACACCAGACAGATTGTGGGTGAGTTCTTCCTGCCCCAAGTCCATGTGCTTGCTTCTTATTTCATTGCCTTTCACAACTGAATAAGGTTTTAGCAAAGAAAAGTCTGTGACCTCACCCAGGGGGACTGTCCCAGCAGGACAGCTAGAGCAATGTCAGCCTAGCTTGCTCAGTTTCTTCCCTGTTTGTGAAATTTAGCAACTCAGTCGGACCTGCTTTATTTTATTTTTGAGACAGAGTTGTACACTGTAGCCCCAGCTGACTTGAACTCCTGATCTTCCTGTCTCAGACACCTAAGTGTTATTAAACCCATTTTGGATAGGTCTCTAAAAATTAAATCATTCCTAGATATGTATAAAAAAAAGCAATAAACTCAGTGTTGAAAGGGATGAACCATTCACGTGTACCAAATTATTCAAAATGTCTAAGATAAGGGACCAATAGGTGCCAGTTAATAAATGGATAAAGAAAATGAAGTATACACAACATAATGAAGAATCATTCAATGATGAAGAAAGATGAAATCTTGTCATCTGTGGCCAGATGGATGGAATGGAGGATGTCTTGTTCAGTGAAATAAGCCAGACATAGGAAGACAGGTTTTATGTGTTTCTTCTGATATACAGACATTTCTTTTAAAATGTCCTTCTTAAAATGAGAACAGTGGTTAGTAGAGGCTGGGAAGGGTATCACAGCAGGGATGGTTGTTAGTATTTTGTATGTGGAAGAACTCACTAGCAATTGCCAAGGAGCCATATTAGGTTTATTAAAGGAATAGGTGGAGGACCCCAACCATAAAATTATTTTCATTGATAGTTCATAATTATAATGTTGCTACTGTTATGAATCATAATTTAAATGCCAGATATGTAGGGTAGCTAATATTCAACCCCTGTAAAAGGGTTGTTCAATCCTCAAAGGGGTTGTAATCCATAGATTGGGAACTATCATCTACAGTAATCCTAGGCAGGGAGGGAAACACAGGCTACCTCTTAGCAAAACAGTGATTAGCCATGACCTCGAAGGAAAAATACCTGCGGGCTTTGGACACCATGGTGTGGGACATCTGAGCCAGTGAGAGGGTGAGTTTTATATCAACTTAACACAAGTCAGAGTCACATTAGGAGAGGGAACCTCAGCTGAGAAAATCTCCCATCAGGTGGACTTGTGAACAAACCCATGGGGATTTTTTTATTTTAACTTTTCCCTCATACCCATCACTGCTCCCCTTCCCACCCCTTCTCCCAGTCCCCCTCCAGTCTCTCCCTACCCTCACCCCCACCCCATCCCCATTCATTCCTTGGAGAGTGCAAACAAATCCCAAGATGAGTCAGTTCGGTCTGGCATATCCAGTTGAGGCAAGACTGGGTCCCTCTCCTAAGTATCAAGGCTGAGAAAGGTGTTCTCCCCCACAAGTCATGGGCTCTGAGAAGCCAGTTCATGGACCAGGGATAAACTCTGGTTCAACTGCAAGAGGCTCTCAAACTGCACACACCTTTTGAGTGTCATCCACATTCAGAGGGTCCAGATCCATTCCATGAAGGTTCATCAGGTGTTATTTCAAAGTCTGCAAGCTCCCAACAGCACAGGACAGCCTGCTTCATGGATCTTCTCATCATGATCCCCATCACTCAGGCAATCTCTTCTCACTCTCTTCAACCGATCCAGTAGTTCAACCCAGTGCTTAGCTATGGATCTCTGCATCTGTCTCCATCAGCTGCTAGATGAAGATTCTATAATAGTAATTGGGGTGGTTATTCATATGATTATAGGGAAAGGCCAGTTTAGGCACTCTCTCCACTATTGCTTGTAGTCCCAGCTGGGCTCATCTTGTGGGTTCTTGGTTGTTCCCTAGCACCAGATTTCTCTCTAATCCAGCAATGACTCCCTCTATCAGGATAGCCACTTCTTTGCTCTCCCTCTCTGCTTCTCCCCAACCATCCCATTCTCTTATGTTCTCTTTCTCACTTTCCCTTGCTTTCTTCTCCCATATGATCACAATTTACTAAGAAGATCTCTATTTCCCCTTCACAGGGGGATCTATGGATGTATCTTTTAATTTCTTCCTGTTACCTAGCTCCTAGCTGCTGTGAGGGGTTTGTGTTACCTCACTCAGGATGATACTCTCAAGATCCATCCATTTGCCTGCAAATTTCAGGATGTCTTTTTTTTTTTTTTTTGCTGATTAGTACTTCATTATGTAATTGTACCAAAATATTTAAATCTATTCTTCAGTTGAGGAGCATCTAGATTATTTTCAGGTTCTGACTCTTACAAACAATGTTGCTATGAACATAGTTGAGCAAATGCCCTTGGGGTAAGAATGTGCATCTCTTGAGTATATGCCCAATAGTGGTATGGCTGGAACATTGGATAGATTAATTCCCAGTTTTCCGAGGAACAGACATACTGATTTCCAAAGTGACTATACTTTCTCAGCAGAAGAACTCCAAATGGCTGAAAGACACTTAAAGAACTGCTCAACATCCTTAGCCATCAGAGAAATGCAAATTGAAACAACTCTAAGATACCATCTTACACCTGCCAGAATAGTTAAGATCAAATACACAGATGACAACCTATCCTGGAGGGGATGTGGAGCAAGGGGAACACTCCTCCACTGCAGATGGGAGTGTAAACTTGTACACTGGTGTGGATTTTCATGACTGATGGTTGATGCAGAAATGCTGAGCTCATTGTGAGCAATGCCATTACTGATTGGTGGTGCTGGGTGCTAGAGAAAGCAGGCTGAACAAACCAGTAAACAGCACTCTCATGGCTTCTGTATTAGCTCCTGCCTCCAGGTTCCTGCCCTGACTTCCTTTGAGGAGGAACTATGATGAGGAAGTGTAAATGAAACAAAGCCTGTTCTTCCTAAGTTGCTTTTTATGGTTATGGTGTTTCACTGCAGCAACAGGAACCCTACATACTGAGGACAAGTGACATCTGATAATATGTGCTCCTTGTGTTGGAAGCCAGAGTGACATGGTGTCTTCTTGTAGCCCATAAGGAAGGCTCTCTCCTCTGTGGCTTGTCACTCATCCTTGCTCATGTCAGTGTCTGTTCTATTGACAATGGCCTTACCTGCTTTTCAGGCTAGCGAAACCTAAAACTGGACCCAATATTTCAATAAAAGCTTCATTTAAGTTACAAACTCTGGGAGGATTAATACCATGTTTATCCACCAAATTAATTATCGAGTGAGTTTCAGGGTCCATATGTAACGACTTCAACATCGTCCTTATTAATGGGTTACTTCCTTAGGAATTGCAACTGCTATTCAAATTGGCTGCCCTGTAGCAGCTACTAGAATCTCAGTGAAGGCTCATTATTTTTGCATATTTCATGCTTCATTTTCTGCTGAAAATGATTCACATTAGCTAATTGTAGATGTGTTGTTCAGGTCATGGCTGTGTGATGTGAACTCTGTACAAGAGTGATGGATCTTGTCTCTTCTGGCTCAGGGAAGGTGCCCTCGGGCTATGAGATAGAAGCTGCAGGAAGGAGGTAGTATCTGAGCCCCAAGGCAGTGGGAAGACAAGCTGGGCTTTAACTTGAGTGATAACAGCACAGAACCTTCAGAAGCTTGGATGCATGGCTCAGAAAAATAGGCATGTGTGTTGCCTCTGCATTTGCCCCTGTCCTGGAGAGAGCATGGTTGCATCTTCTCCTCTGTGTTCTCAAAGATCTGATGGGGTGGGTGCCTTACTCTTTCATCCCACTTGAGAGAACTAAAGAAGGAAACATCTTGTCTAAAGCTACATAGAGACAATGGGAAAAATAAAACAGATACCAGTTCTGGAGGGCCATACAGCATCTCCTACTGGGATAGTCTCCAGGGCTCACACAAATTGTTCTGTTAAACTCTAGATATTCTGGATGACTTTAATCACCCCAGCTCCCAGGTGACTCTGGCTGGCCAATGAGAACGCTCCATGGAAGGGTACCTCCACTCACACATAGTTCTCATTTACAATTGTTAACAGTATGCATGCTGATCTTTGTATGATGTGAACAAAAATACCAGACATAAGTAACTTACAGGTTTATTTTGGCTCATGGTGTCTGGGGTCCCTCCATGGCTGCTTGGCCACAGGTGCTTGCTAGGCAGAACATCATGGCTGAGGTACTTACTTGATGGAAGCCAGGAAGCTGGGAGTAAGACAGGAAGGATGCAGGGATGAGATGTGTATCAAGGACACAGCTCATTTCCTCCAGCCAGGTCTCATTACCTAAAGTTTCCACAACAGTGCTTGCCAGACATGAACTGCATGTTTAACACATGAGCCCATAAGGAACATTTTACTTTCAAACCTGAGGACTGTATTTACTGGCACACACTCATGATATCATTATTCAAGAGACTGATGGAAGAAGATCAAAATTATCAGGCCAGCCTTGGACACAGAGCAAGACCTTTGTTAAAAAAAAATAAATAAACCAAAACATAGGGGCTGGGGATGTAGCTCAAATGGTGGAATGATTGCCAGGCATGCATAAAGCCTTGGGTTTGATCTCTAACACAGCATGAACTTGGAATAGGGGTATACCCCAGTCACCTCAGCACTTGTGAGGCAGAGGCAGGAGGATCAGAAATGCAGAGTGATCTTCAGCTATACAGCAAGTTAGAGGCCAGACAAAGCTACATGAGCCCTCCTCTAAAGACAAAGCCAAACAACATCCAACAACAACGAAGCAACCTGACACAAAATAGAATAATAACAGGTCACTTTACATTTTGACATCGTGAGACTTTATTTCTGCTGAGTGAAATGATGCGTTAAGTGAGGGCCGGGCAGAGTGATGAGGGTAGTGAGGTACTGAGGAGGGAGCCTGTGCAAAGGCCTTGTGGAGGGGGAGGATAACATTAGACATGAAATTTGAAGGCTCACTTTGGGTGTGAATGACTAGTGAGGATAATATAATCAGGGTAGATGTAAGAGACTAGGGCAGAGTAACCAGGCCACACGCGTGAAATAATACCTGCTTGTGAGAGATAGCTATTTGGAACTGAAATGCCTAACATGTATTACTATTCTTCATCAGAAACCTAGGACACCTCCTCTCCAGAACAGAGACATGCCCCCTAATCTCCTGTCCTGGCTAGACTCAGTTGTTGTGACACCTTCTTGGTAAATACATTTAACCACAGTTACTAATGCTGTCTGTACCTCATTCTCCACAGCAGAACAGTGGACAGTGCCACTCTTGCCCACAAACATCACAGGCTTCATATAATTTTTAAAAAATTAATCTATTACATTACGCTCTCCTAGAGCATCAAACTAAACATTTCCTAATGAGTCAGGGCTCTATTTCTCTTCCTTTGTGATGTTGTTAGCGTTGGTGACAGTTACAACATAAATTTGTATAATCTCACACACTCAGCAGGGAATAATGAGGAGAAAGTGGTTCTGACAAATAATTATGAGTGAGCTGATGTGAATATACCAGGGTAGCAACTGGATGTGAAGTGTGTGATCAGTGCACTTCTGAGGTCCTGAGGCATGCATGGGGAGGGCCTGTCATGGCGACTGCCCCTTGCTAATATGACACATCTGTATCTCCATTTGGTCAATTCACGCCAGAAATTTCTCACTACGGCAGGGGAACTTCTTGTTTCTTCCTCATATGAGGAATAGGTTCTTATACAGGTCTGTGACGTGTGTGTGGTAAATCACCTACCTCACTGTCAGAACTCTCTCCTGGATTGTCCTCAGAGAAGTCTTGAGTGGGGTCAGGCTTAGGGTTTAATCTGAATCAAGAGTCAGAGACAGAACCCATGTGGCTGGAGCGCAGAGTCTTTAGTCAAAATCTGAGTTGTACACAGTACTTCTTCTTCTTCTCCATGGTTTCACTATTGAGGTTTCAGCTGCCCAACATTATCTGGGAAATTATGGAAGAATCAGATGGTTCATTTTTAACTAGCTCATCTTCCTGAGTAGCTGGATGCAACCCTATCTTCTGTCACTGTTTCACAAGGGACAGCAGTCGCCCTGTTATGCAGTGTCCCCTCGTTGTGAACACCAGAGTTTCTTAAACTGCAGGTTGTGAGCCTATATGGGGTCATGAAACTGAATGTGAGGCTGCAAAACATTGGCAATGGCAAGAAAAGAGCTGACAATAAATGCTGGCAAGAACATGGGGACATTCACTGTTGCTGGGGTTGCAAACTGGTAGCCACTGTGGAGATCAGAATGGAGAATTCTCAAAAAGCAAAATTTAAATATACCACACGACTTAGCTATTTCACACCTTGGCATATGCCCAAAGGAAAAGACATCCTACCCCACAGACATTTGCTCAACCATGGTCACTGCTGCTCTATTCACAATGACTAGGAAATGGAAACGGCCTATATTTCCTCCAATTGATGAGTTGATAATGAAGAGTTGTACACACACAGCTGTGAAGAAAAATGAAATCCTAAAATTTTCAGGTAAATGAGTGAACTAGAAACAAATTAAAGTAACCCAGACCCAGAATGACAAATGTAGCGTATTTCTATTTTTGTGGATCTTTCCCAAATCTTCAGATGTGACTGTATAACTTGCATTAACTTCAGAAACCAGCAAGAAGTTTCTGAACATATAGTGACCAAATACTAATTCAAAATCAAATATGTAATGGTTCTGTGATGTTTCTGGCAGCCCACGGAGTCCCATGTAACTTTACTGTAGCCTTGTTTGTGAGATAGAAAGGCACTCTCTGCACCTGTGTGCTGTCTCATCACACAACACCAGCAAACAAACATCTCAGAGTGAGGTTACTGTGTGCCACAAGCTGCAGGGATTTGTGTACACAGAAATTTTCCTGCTTTATAGAAAAGCAAGGGCTTTCAGGAAGCAAAGACTTTGCCTTTTTTCCATCATTCCTCAGCATGTATCAAATTTGTAGCATGTATCTCTTTGAACTGGACTGTGTTAGAATATTTGGTTTTAGAAACTGCTGGATGAGTTACTGACTTGAGCTTTATTAAAATAAAAAGGAAGACATTAAATTAATTATTGTTTGGGGTTAAGACAGAATTTCTGAGGAGAGTTTCTGAAAGGCTCTGAGCATTCTGCTGCTGCTTTGTTTCACCTATATATGGAAAGCGGAGGTCTCAGCATTGATGATTATAGCAATAAAAGTTCTGATCAATTCCAAAAACTGTAGAAAAATTCTCTATATCCTATAGTGTCAAATATTTTAGCCAAGATTTAGTTATATAAAAATAAGCCACTAATTCAACCTCATTAGTACGCACATTTTCTTTAGACTTCAACAAATGGTAAACATACATGTACTCCAATGGATTGTTTAAATATAATTTCCTTTATGATTTATTATTAGTAAACATCTATATACCCAGGGTTGTGTAAAATCTCTGGTGGGGATGGTGATTTTTGCTTGGTTGATAGAGTGCTTGCCTGGAATGCATAAAGTGCTGAGATCCACTCTTAGCACCGTGTAGACTGGGATAGTACCAAGTGTCTGTGATGCTGGCACTTGGGAGGTGGAGACAGTAAAATTAGAAGTTCAAGATCATCCTTGGCTACATAGCAAGGCCATCTGCATGTTATGAGACCCATCTCTGTTCACTTTTCCTACTGGTGAAAAGTTTAAGCCACAATGGTCTATGAGACCCCCCCCCCCCCAATTAGGCTCTTAGAAGCTGCTGGGCCATCAGATAGATGCTGCAGCTGTGTGTGTTCAAGTAGCCTCATTTCTGCCCAACAAAGTTTCCAATTTGGCAGTTTGAATATGCCAAATAGTGTCCAGAAAGTGCTCCCTTTAAGGGAAAAATTTTCTGCTTATTAAGAAAGAAAAAAATAATTATACACGGAGGTTTCTAAGATCTGGTCTTCTGCTAGTGAGACTGGGAAGAAGGAAAGGATAGTCCTGTGGTTCTGCTGTTTTCCACTTCTGGTTGTGGGAGTGACAGCCACAGGGTGATAAGGATACAGTGGGGCAGAGAGAGCTACTGTTCAGGGCTCACCAGGATTCTTAGTTGCAGGCCTATACTGGGGGGATTGGCCCATGTCCTTCTAATGGGGAGGCACAGACACTTTCATGGCGTGGAGAGTGAGACAGCCTGGGGAAAGATCAGTGACTGGCTACCAGCTTATCACAGCACTGATTGCTTGCCTTGAGTCTGATGGAGGAACATGCAGAAGGAAGCCGGTAATGTTTCTGGGTCTGGCTGTCTGCTACCCTCCACTTGACTTCACCATGGCCCTTCTTCTTCTACTGTTTTGGAGGCAAACAGATTTTGAACTCATTTATCTCTCTCTACCCTTGATGCTCTGTCTTAGAATCCACTGCTGTCATCTGTCCATTGGATCAGTGCAAACTTTGAAAACCAGATAACATGGTGAATTTCTTCCCATCATTTTGCTTAGCGGGGCCCAACTCTGCCTGACTGCCTGTGAACACATATATGCCTGTGTGTACATGAGGTAGATACATGAGTTTTCTGTCCGTCCATGTTTGTGGTCACTATTCTAAGTGGTCATTCCCATCCATACACTGTACACAGTGTCTAGTCTCCCTTCCAAGTGCTAGTACAGGATGAGACACTATGAGCTAGCCAGCTGTATGACCACCATGCTAGGAGCTGCATCTCCAGGCCCCTCTGTGGTCAAGGAAGTCAAGCGGCCATGTAAGTGCCTTTGATGCTGGGATATGAATGAAGGACCATGTGTAATTTTTAAGATCATGAACCTAAAGACAAAGCCATTTGACTTTTCCTGTTGTATTGTTTATTTGTTGTAAAAGGACAGAACTGGAGGCCCATGCCTTGAGTGTGGATGTAGAAGCCCTGTAAGGATACGGCTCTGCTGGGTCCCTGATTTAGATTCCCAAATGTCTTTGTGTGCCATCTTAAGTTGCTTTAAATTGTGTGTGCGCATGTGTTTAAAGACATTTTGGAAGAATTAGCTCTCTCCTGCCGTATTGGTCCCAGGGATTAAACTCAGGTTATCAGACTTGATGACAGGTACTTTTACTTGCTAAACCATCTCACCAGTTGGTGATATGGCTGTTGGTGACAGTCTGTTGCCTAGTTCATGACACATGCTGGCTCCACACACAGATCCCAAAGCCCAAGGCCAAAGCTCTGTTGAAACTGGCCTCTGATCTGAATTTAGTGGTAGCTCCTGTGAGTGGCCGCCCCTAGATTTTATAGACAGATAACATAACTGAAGTTCAGAGAGGGTCTGGTACTGACTAAGGTCACAGGTACAGCAATTCAGATCCCCAGCCTCCAGCATGAGTCTGTTTATGGTGCCAGGCTTCTGCTGGTCGTCTTGGAATCAAGACCATAATGTTGTTATTAAAATATTTACTTGCATGAAAAATTTCTATTACCTGAAACTCATGTATTATAGATGGAATCAGTAGCTTAGAAGGAAATACACAAGAAGAATCACTTTAATAACAAAAGCTATGCAGATAAATTCCTCATTTCAGCAAGCTCTTGGCGGTCCCAAATAAATATATCATTTTTATCAGGCAAGTGCTCTAGAAACAGCGTCTTTGAGAAATATGTCAAAATAATCTTCCTGGCTGCGCTCCGTTCTGGAGGAAGAAAATATGATTATGACAGCAAAAAGAACGATTAAAAAAGATTTCCTCACCACAATGTAAACTACCACAAAGAAGCTAGATAGATGGCTGGATCACTCATCTGTTTCTTCTAGTCCCTAAATGGCAGGAGAAAGCTGCCTGGGGTCAGAGGTCAAGGCTCTGCCCTCTAGCCTCCTGGCTGTGTAACCCCTGAGCCTGTCTCTGTCTCTGAGGGCCTTTTAGGAGGAAATTTCTATAATGTAGAGTGCCACGGAAACAGAACAACACAGCGAGACTCAATTTAACAGGGTCGCTCCTTATGGAGTCGTGAAAGGCAGGGAGGAGGGAAGCATGGTGAATGGATCTAAGAAGCCTATTATTGGCGGGAGAGCGAAGCCTGCGCATGCGCTCACACACTCCATTCCATTTGGTAAGTGCATCATCATGCTCCCAGGTTCAGGTCTTTTACTCTGTTCCCCTTCCATATCAGGCACTCTCAAACTCCGCAGTGCTATCTTAGACACTGTTTCTGTCCACCCCTCGCAGTCACCTCTGCACATCAGGACACTGTTGCTCTGATGGCTTCTCAGTCTCCACATAGGTACTCCCTGCTGATCCCTTCACCCATCCTGCCCATCCGAGCTTCCCAAAGGACAAGCCCTCATCATTTCCTCCCAAGACCTCTCATAGAACAAGGCCCAAGCTCCTCCCTGTGGCACTCAAGGTCCCTTATACCGCTCCAGCCTCCAGCAGTGCTGGGGGAAGGGGTGAGCGTGTGTGTGTGTGTGTGTGTGTGTGTGTGTGTGTGTGTGTGTGTACATGTGCATGCATGCACACAGACATGTCATGAAAATGCTCTCCAGAAGCATCTTTATTTCATGTCCAACTTGAGAAACTCTTTTCCTTCTTCCCTCAGTTGCCTGTCTGTCTGTCCTGACCTGATTCCATTCTGACCCATTCCATAGAAACCCTCAATATTCATCAAACCCCCAGGGCCTATATGAGAAGGAGGGGAGACACATAAAAGATAGGGCTGTTTTGCCTTTGCATTCCTGTCTGGTGCCCTTCTGTTCTTGGAGGTTCCCGATGCTTTGAAATATTTAACATCTGAAGTTGAATCACAGACCAATCCTTCTGCATCACATAGCGCTCAGGTAAGTACAGGGAGCCTCCAGATATATATACACTTACCTTTCCCATGAAGGAGAGTAGGTGGGAGCAGATCAGAGCTATAACTATTATTGTTCCTGATCCCAAGAAGAGCCTGCACCCGTGGAGGCTGCAGAAGGGTAGTGAGTGACTGACTGTCTTCAAGGAAGACAGTATCCAGAGTGTGAGGCTGGAGGCTCACTGCAGGCTCTCTGCAAGACACTTGCTTTGTGTGTGTGTTGATGTGTGCTAAGTCACATTGAACCTGGAGTCCATACAATATCAGATACCATTTATTCTTCTTATGTTCTTCCAAAACTAGCCTGAGAAGACAGAAGTCACACATGTCTGTTACAGAGGAGTGGCTCAGAGAAACTGGTCATGGGTTTCACATCAGCTGTGTCCAATGATAGTTTAACTTACTCAGTGGGACTGACAGGTTGTGAAGATGTGCTCGGAATTAACCTTGGAGACTCGCTTTTGAATAGCCTACATTCTACAATCTCTCTCTCTCCCTCTCCCCCTCCCCCCCCTCTGTGTGCGTGTGTGTGTGTGTGTGTGTGTGTGTGTGTGTGTGTGTGTGTGTGTGTGTGTATGAAATTGGCAGCTCCACTAGTGAAGAAACTTCTCACTTTCTCCGGAAATTAAGCCAGCTTTCCGTTATCAGATCATTTCTAAATGAGTAAAGGACTGGATTCTGACATCACTGCCTCACTTCTCCAAGGAAGAGACAGCCTGACAAGTTGTTTTGTCTCACGCTCGTTTGAGCAGAACATTTTGAAGAATGTCGCTGTGTGTGAAAAGATGCTACTGGGTAGGAAAGATGTCCATGGTGACCAAACATGACTGCTATTTGCAAGTAGTCACCCCATGCTGAAAAGCAGGACAAGGGGCGATGCATTCCTAGTTCCAGACTTGGCTGGAGGGGTTTGCTCAAGGTTGGGGGCGGGCAGAGAACATCAGGTAAAATATTGTGGCCATTCCGCTCAGATCTGGATGCTGTTGTATACAGATTGAAAGCAACCAGTTCTGCCCCAGAGCATGTTCATCAGTAGAACTCTCCCCGCCTCCTCCTCCAAGGCTGTCCAGCCTGCTTAGTAACAACCCCAAGACTCAGAATACTTCCCAGCACTTCAGCACCTCCTGCACACAGCTGATTGGTCCAAAGGGAGGACAGTCCACTCAAGCTGGACCAATCAAATTCATCTTTCCAGAGACAAAGAATCTTGAATCCAGATGTGCAGAACCAGGGAAGTGAACCTAGTCTTCAGGCCACAGTTCAAAGGTCTTGGTCCTTACAGCAGCAGACATGTTCAAAGTCAAGGTCCCTCATGGGCCTATTAGTCACTGGAACATTTACCCATTACCCTTGCATTCAATGATGAATAAAAAAGTGGCTAATGTCAGGCTGATTTTGTTCTTTTGAAAGAGAACTTTCATCTCTTCTGGAAGTTTCTCTTTAGTACCAAGGTCAGCATTTTTGTACTCATGTAGACTCTGCTGTCACGGTTCCCGTTCTCTGCTACTATAGAAACTATAGGTAACATGTAACGGGGGGGGGATACATATTTGTTCCAATAAAGCTTTATTTATAAAAACAAGAGATGTGCCAGATATGGTACCTGAACTGTTTACTAACTTTTGCTTTTAAAAAGCCACAAGGTGTTCTCCTCAGCACTTTAAAAATCTCCTCTGAGCTGTTGATAGAGTGTTCTTTCTTTTATCAATTATACTTGAGCATTTGGTGAATTTCTCAATCTTGATGCTCATGTTCCGAGCTTTGGTAAATAAAAGTGTGTTTTCTTCCTCCATTTCTGGGGGTGTCTTAGGTATTTAGTTTGTTAAGTTATTAGGTATCTACCTTAGACTTATTTATAACCCTTTCACTATTTTCTCTCGTTTCTCTTGTCTTTTCCTCTTTGTTATGGTTTCTTGACTATTCAGTTTGACATTTTCAAAAGTTCTTTTACATATTTAAAAATAATTTTGAATTCCCCTTGAAGGTACTAGAGATTTTTACTTAAATTATATTCTATTTCCTTAATAATTTTTTTCATGGGGGAGAGAAAGATTTATTTGGTTTATACTTTCATATCATTGCTCATTAGAAAGTCAGGAAAAGAACTCAGACAGGGCAGGAACATGGAGGCAGAAGCTGATGCAGAGGCCATGAAGAGATGCTGCTTGCTGGATTACTCCTCAAGGCTTATTCAGACTGCTTTTTTTTTCATAGAAACTATGACTTCTAGCCCAGGCGTCACCCACACACAATGGACAAGGCCCTTTCAAATCAACTACTAATTAAGAAAATGCCTCACAGACTATCCTGCAACCCAGTCCTAAGGAGGCATTTCCTCAGTGGAGGGTTCCTTCTGTCAGATGACTCCAGCTTGTGCCACGTTGATATAAAACTAGCAGCACAATGGTCATGAGACATCAGAGCTGTATTCTTTTCCTTTTTTTCTTTTCTTAATTATAAATGCCCAGTTTTAGCTTGGTTTATTTCTAGCCAGCTTTTCTTTTCTCTTTCTTTTTTTATTATGAATAAACTCACATTTTCTATCCGTGTATATCCTTATTCAAGGTCCCTTCCCCTCCCACCCTCTCCAGTCACTCTCTCTTCTCCACATCTCCCCATCTCCTCCCCAGCAAGGGCAGGAGGTCCCAAGGTCCCAGTATTGCTTAGTTCAGCATCCACTTCTGGCACATCCAGTTTCCTCACCCCAACATCAAGACTGAGTCAAGTGTTCCTCTAGAAGGAGTGGGATCCAAGGTGTTTCAGATCCCAAGATGTTCAGTGTTTGTGGTTTGCAGCTTGGGCATGCTTTGCTTTTTGCTTTCTTGTTTAGAGTCCACTAATGAGTGAGTACATCCCCTGCTTGTCTTTCTGGGTTTCAGATACCTTGCTCAGGAGGATGTTCTCCAAATCCATCCAATTGCCTGCAAATTTTAGGATATCATTTTTTCTTACTGCTGAGTAGCACTCCATTGTATAGATGTACCACAGTTTACTTATCCATTCTTCAGTTGAGGGACATCTAAATTGTTTCCAGGTTCTTGGTACTACAAATAATGCTGCAATAAACATAGTTGAGCTAATGCCTTTGGAGTGTGAATGTGCGTCTTTAGGGTATACACCCAGAAGTGGTATTGCTGGATCCTTGGGGCGATTGATTCCTAGTTTTCTGGGAAACCGACATACTGCATTCCAGAGTGGCTGAACAAGCTTACACTCCCACCAACAGTAGAGGAATGTTCCCCTTGCTCTGTAAACTCTCCAGCATAGGCTGTCATCTGTGCCTTTTTTCTTAGCCACTCTGATAGGTGTCAGGTGGTATCTCAAAGTTGTTTTGATTTGCATTTCTCTGATGGCTAAAGAGTACTCTTTCAAATGTCTTTCAGCTATTCATAATGCTTCTGCTGAGAATTCCCTTTTTAGTTCTGAACTCCATTTTTTGATTGGGTTATTCAAGGTTTTGGGCTCTAGTTTCTTGAGTTCTTTATATATTTTAGAGGTCAGTCCTCTGTCACTTGTAGGGTTGGTGAAAATCTTTTCCCATTCTGTAGGCTGTCGTTTTGTCCTATTGGCAGTGTTCTTGGCTTTACAAAAGCTTTTCAGTTTCAGGAGGTCCCACTTGTTGCTTGTTGTTCTTAGTGTCTGTGCCACTGGTGTTATATTTAGGAAGTGGCCACCTGTGCCAACTTGTTGAAGGGTATTTTCCACTTTCTTTTCTATCAAGTTCAGAGTGGCTGGGTTTATGTTGAGGTCTTTGATCCACTTGGATTTGAGTTTTGCGCAGGGTGACAGGTTTGGATCTGTTTGCATTTTTCTACACACTACCAACCAGCCATTTGTTAAAGATATTCCATTGAATATTTTGGACCTCTTTGTCAAAGATCAGGTGTTCATAGATTTGTGAGTTAATGCCCAGATTCTCAATTTGATTATATTGATCCACAAGTCTGTTCTTATGCCATTATCAGGCTGTTTTTATTACTGTAGCTCTATAGTATAACTTTAAGTCGGGGATGGTGATATCTCCTGAGGTTCTTTTGTTGAGCAAAATTGTTTTGGCAATCCTAGCTTTCCTGTTATTCCAAATGAAGTTGAGTATTGTTCTTTCAAGGTCCGTAAAATATTGTGTTGGGATTTTGATGGGTGGTGCATTGAATCTGTAGATTGCTTTTGGTAGAATTACCATTTTTACTATGTTGATCCTACCTGTCCAGGAACATGGGAGAGCTTTCCATTTTCTGATATCCTCTTCAATTTCTTTCTTCAGTGATTTAAAATTTTTGTCAAATAGATCTGTTACTTCTTTGGTTATAGTTATTCCAAGGAATTTAATGCTATTTGCAGCTATTATAAAAGGTGATGTTTCTCTTATTTCTTTTTCAGCCCTTTTATCTTTAGTGTATAGAAGGGCTACTGATTTCTTTGACTTAATCTTGTATCCTGCTACATTGCTGAAGGTGTTTATCAGCTGTAGAAGTTCCCTGGTAGAATTTTGTGGATTACTTATGTATACAATCATATTATCTTCAAATAGAGATAGTTTCACTTGTTTTTTTTTTTCCAATTTGTATCCCCTTAATTACCTTTCGTTCTCTTATTGCTTTAGCTAAAACCTGGAGAACTATGTTGAATAGATATGGAGAGATGGGCATCCTTGTCTAGTTCCTGATTTTAGAGAGATTGCTTTTAGTTTTTCTCCATTAAGTCTGATGTTGGCTGTCGGCTTCTTGTAAATTGCCTTTATTATATTGAGATATTTTCCCTGTATTCCTGATCCCTCCAGAGCTTTTATCAGAAAGGAGTGTTGGATTTTGTCAAAGGCTGTTTCAGCATCTAAGGATATGATCATGTGGATTTTTCCTTTAGTTTGTTTATATGATGGATGACATTTATGGTTTTTCGTATGTTGAACCATCCCCACATTTCTAGGATAAAGCCTACTTGGTCGTGGTAGATGATAATTTTTATATATTGTTGTATATGGTTTGCCAAAATTTTGTTGAGAATTTTAGCATCAATATTCATGAGGGAAATTGGTCTATAGTTCTCCTTCTTTGTTGTGTCTTTGAGTGGCTTGGGTATTAGGGTAATTGTGGCCTCATAAAAGGAATTTGGCAATATTCCTTCAGTTTCTATTGTGTAATGGTAGTAATTCTTCTTTGATTGTCTGGTAGAA